>JAODLD010000002.1:6123590-6141788 GCA_026781065.1 Mormyrops boulengeri
TCTCCCCAAACGAGCTTGATGGGCCGAATGGCCTCCTCTCGTTTGTAAATTTCTTATGTTCTTATGTTCTTAATGAATCTTGGGATATGGTGGGTTGTGGAGGATCCATCAGGTGCATCCTTCATGGAGCAGGAAAAGAAGGACACTTACCTAGGCTGCATTTGAAGGAGCCTTCGAAATGGGACGTCCTTGTCACACCGCTGTGACACATTTGAAGGAGCCTTCGAAATGGGACAGCCTTGTCGCACCACTCTGACACATTCGGACTTCCAATGCAGCCTTAGAAGGGTGCAGCCCCTGAATTTGCACAGTCACAGCGTACTCTACTGGCTGTTTAAAACAAAACCCTGGTCCGGATTTATACTTTCTGGACCTGATCTGTCTACCTCTGAGGGGCAGAAGGGCAACGCCCCGGATGTGTGAACATGCCCCCTGCAGGGCACCCCTCTGCGTTAGCCCGGGCACCGCCTGGCTGAACCAGCATGGCGACAGAACACCGTGTGCTGATTAGCATATGGGCCTGCTGGTTCCTGTCCCATGAGGACACCCGCTGCAGAACGGGCCACGATCTGAATATCCAACAGCACGTGTCAACTGGTAAAATGTGGGGGGGTGAATGCATCAACTAGGCACCAAAACAAGCAGCGCAATTTGCCCAGAAGTCAGGAGAACAGGGTACGTTTGTATAACATGAATTTGACTGCTGTATGTAGTCCGTCATTGCTGGAAACACACATGGCGGAAATTGACAGGGAATCTCTGAATATTTTGGGCTGTTTATATAAAACAAGACAGGATCATATCAGATTTTAATAGTTAATTTGTCTGTCTAGAAATTATAGAAACAAAACAATAGGTCAGACGGCCTTGCTAGGTAGCTTAATCAGCCTTTGTGACATCAAATAAGGCAAGAGTGTGGTTTAGAAAAATGTAATGCAGCCGTCTGCTTGACCGACTGCTCTGTGATATTGTTCACATTTCATAAGCTTTATATTTGGCATATTTTTCTTGGATTTTCTCTGCAGGGCAAGATGAAAACTCCACATATCTCTACACCATCTGTCTTATCAATTTAGAGAAATTAAATTTGCTGAGTTAGAAGTGATGTTGTGAAAAAGCCCAAATCTCTTATCTTGGCAACCTAAATCATTTGTCCTCCAGACAGTGTTTAGGGGGCGTTTTAAATAATAAAAGTTGTACAGTTGAAATCTGGTATGCTACAGAACCTCTGTTAATTGACATTGAAACAAACGATTACAAACGATTCAGGGCAAAAGATAAGGCTAGAGGAAAACCTGTGTCAGGCAGGTACCCTCTGCTGTATCTGTGTGGAGTTTGCATGTTCTCCCTGTGTCAGGCAGGTACCCTCTGCTGTATCTCTGTGGAGTTTACATGTTCTCCCTGTGTCAGGCAGGTACCCTCTGGGTACTCTGGTACCCTCTGCTGTATCTGTGTGGAGTTTGTATGTTCTCCCAGTGTCATGCAGGTACCCTCTGCTGTATCTGTGTGGAGTTTGCATGTTCTCCCTGTGTCAGGCAGGTACCCTCTGGGTACTCTGGAACCCTGTGCTGTATCTGTGTGGAGTATGCATGTTCTCCCTGTGTCAGGCAGGTACCCTCTGCTGTATCTGTGTGGAGTTTGCATGTTCTCCCTGTGTCAGGCAGGTACCCTGTGCTGTATCCGTGTGGAGTTTGCATGTTCTCCCTGTGTACCTCTGCTGACTGGCACAGCCTGCAGTCCCTCCCCTTCACCCTTTCCAGGTTATCAGTGAATGGATGGATTCCATAAACCGTTGCCTTTCTGTTCTGAATTGCTTATTAATTTGAAATTGAATCGGAGGTTTCCTTGATGGCAGTTGGGTTTCACCTCACGCCTCTCTACCTGGAAATCGACCTGCCTGATGTTTTGTGTCTGTTTCTAGGTCAAACCCACTTTCCCTCCTCATTGTCTTCTCTCCCTCTTGCTCTGCACTTACCTCCCTCCATCAAGTCAAGTGATTTCCTGCACATTCAGTAGGGAGTTCCTGCTGTGGCTGACATGATAAAATGGAGTAAAGGAGAGACAGTGTGAGGTAATTCCCTGGAATGCCAGGAATCTGTTCGGCCTGCCTCGCGATGTGAGAATTCTCCACAGCAGTGTTGGTGCCAGAACAAATCTGGCAGCCGGCCCCAAGATTTTTAGGGCATTGAGGTGGGGGATGTTGAAAAATTTGACACCAAATAAAGTTGTGACATTAAATATTCAAGGTGTTTTTATTTATTTGTTCTAAGACGAACAGCTTCATTAAAAAAATAAAATAGTGGTGCCTTTGGTTGGTTGCACCTGGGGGGAAATGGCCCATGAAGGATGAAGGCGCTCAGCCATGACACTGACATCCCATAAGGTCATTATGTGAGACTGTAATGTCACAAAAGCAGCGTCGTCCACTGCAGGGTTAAACAGGAACTCCCCCCAGACCAGCATCCTAAATCACACGGGACCCCGCCTGCTATTATATGGCATGAACTACTATTACAATCATCCTGACTCTGAAGATGTGGACATAAGACGTCCCTTCAACGTGTAGCAGCCACCTCTGTGTTTTGCTAGGACCAACCCTGGGAATTGGACGGTCTGTGCACCTTATTGCTGCTAATGACCAGGAAAGACTGACCACTGGGTAAATTTGCCAGAAGGGTGCAGGTTTTTTTATCATGAAAAGCATTATGTTGGACAGTAATTAGCTGTTGATGTTGGACTAAACTGTAGTGTAATCTCTATATACCCTCTGTGCTTCGACAGCTGCTGACCAGAATTTTTAGTGAAGCTAACTCTATACCCCCCCCCCCCTCGCAAAGCTGATCGTATATTAGTCATTATTATAAATATTATAGTAAATATTAAAATATTCATTACACTGTACTAAACATTTTCCATTGGTTGCTAATTGCAACCATCTGTCGCCCTATTTAGTCTGTTTCCTGAGCCTTCAGTTGTATGACTATGAACCTGGTGAGTTTTCACCCTTTTCTGAATACAGTCATCGTAGATATACAAGTAAAACTAGACAAGATGCCATCGGAAAGACAGCAATGCATATTCCCTGAATGGCTCCGTCTCCCCTCCCCGTCTTATCCCTACTCCTCCCACGCCCCTCAGCTTCTACCAGTGCCGACTGCTGAATAAAACTTTTAGTAAAACAAACACTAGATTACCAACCCCCTGTATAATTTCTGACATGGTCATATTGGTCATTAATATGAAAAGTATTATAATACCACTAGCAGCACAGAAACGACACCAGTCATAGACAGAGCATGCTCTTTAATAGCAACCCTTAAAAGCACTGATCCACACCCCTGAGTCATTCTTCTGTGTGACGCTGGAGTGTAAGGCACACTCACAGCAACAGAGAACACAGAAACACGTAACAGTAACCGGCGCACACAGGTAAACACGCTTATATAAACCGGGGGCACAGCACACCTATTTACAACAACAGTTACACACGGGGCTATTCACATGGCTGGCAAGCATGCTGGGAAATGCTAATAGTCTCCGTTAGGCGGAGTCATCTCACCAGTGCTACACTGGTAAATATTCAAATATTCATGACACTGTAGTCCTAAACATTTTCCATTGGTTGCTAATTTCAAACGACTTTATCCTGTATCCCGACCCTTCAGTTGTGTGACTGTTGCCTGGTGAGCTGATGCTTACAAAGTGTTGCTGAGAAAAATGATGTTTTTAACAGTTTTCAGTAGGTTCACCTTTTTGCTGAGCCCTTGTCCACACATACACGGGCATTTTTGAAAATGGCGTTTTCCTCCTCTTATTTAAAAAAAAAATCTCCATCCACATGAAAAAGCTAAAACACGCTGTCAAGAGCATGCCAAACCAAGAGGTGGCGATATACCTCTAACCGCAAAGCCATGTTGGCCAATCAGAAACCTTATTGACAGTTCCGCTAGGCTAAAAACAGCTAATGTAAACAGCGCACATTCTGACATCGATAACAGCGCACACTGACGTTACTCACCAAAAACTCTGTTTTCCCTGTCTACAATTCAACACTGAAAAAAGAGTTTCTGAAAATCTTCACCTTGGATCAATTTTTACAAAAGCTCAGTGTTCAGTGAACTAAAACACCGTTTGCCTGTGGACAAAAGGCCAAGACACAGAGAAAGCTATGTTTTTAAAAATACCCATGTATGTGTGGACAAGGCCTGAGATACAATCATTATAGAAACACAAGTAAAATTAATGCAGTGCATTCATCAAAGTAATTATTGTTTTGGTCTACATTACATGAGCAACAAAAACACAGCGCCCAAAAAGAATATTGTCGACGCGGTAAAGCACGTCTGTAAACTCCTTCGGTTTCCTTTGTTGTCAGAGTTTTCACTCTCATCGTGTCCGCTAAATGCCAGCTCCTGACAGCTCAGAATTAAATCGCATTAATCAGCCTTTTCAGAATCTCATGGATTTTCCTCACCGTGTCATGGAGACTACCAGTCCTCACTAGGGTTGCCAAATTCAAGTTTATGGAGCCAACCCAGTGGGTTGATCGCACAAGCTGAAAATACGAGACAAATTGCGTTGCATGTTTGCTCAAAATGGGAGACAGCATTTTATGTTTCAGTATGGAGTGATTGGGCAATATACGGGACAGGTGCAAACCCTAATCCTCACATTTCCCAAAATACTAAATTGCACTACTGCACAGATGTATTCTTTTTGCACAAAAAACTGAACAAAGAAATTAAAGTTTTTATTTACAGTATATACTTGTGGTTAGCTACAATCAATCACCAAGAATAATATTTACAATTCAAAATATTTTAATTCTTGGCTCTTTCACATAGAGTATACCAATTCCTTGTTCACAAAGCAACAAGGAATATTGGTGAACAAGTACATTTATGACTGCTGAACTCACATTCTGCATGGTTAAATGTATGTCATCATTGTGTCGAGAATGAACAATTTATTTATATAGCGCCTTCCTCACACTCAAGGACACTTTTCAATACAGACAACAGAATACAATAAAGCGAAGCACATACAGGAACAACAGCAACAACAAAACAATGACAACGTACTCATACTGAAAACACATTATAGCATTCCTGAAATAAATGAGTTGCAATGTCATGTAATGTCATTATTATGTTTTGTGACAACTGCTTCAGGAACATTTTACTGCTCAGAGGACCTTTCTATTTCTCAGGAGAAACACTGGATATCTCATTATGTCTCATTGAAGCATCTTTCTTGTCTGTAATATTACTCCTAAACTGCTATTGTAAAAAATAACTAGATTTAAAAAGTGGTACAATAGCAGTATATCTTTGAAGCGCAAAATAAATAATTGTGACCTGAGACTTGGCTACATGATCAACATGTGTGAAGCGAAGAGGTAATGTCATGCGGAGATGTCCTTAGACACTCAGGGCCAGAGATGGAGTGAGACCCTTTAGACACTCAGGGCCAGAGATGGAGTGAGACCCCTTAGACACTCAGGGCCAGAGATGGAGTGAGACCCCTTAGACACTCAGGGCCAGAGATGGAGTGAGGCCTCTTAGACACTCAGGGCCAGAGATGGAGTGAGATCCCTTAGACACTCAGGGGCAGAGATGGAGTGAGACCCCTTAGACCAGGGTTGTCAAACTGCAGTCCTGGAGGGCTGGAGCCTTGTGTAGCTTAGTTCTTTCCCTGTTCCACCACAAATGATTCAGCTCAACAGCTATGTGGTAATTAGCACAAGAAGTTGAATCAGGTGTGTTAAATGAGGGTAAACCCAAAAATTTGCAGGGCTCTGGCCCCCCAGGACTGGAGTCTGACACCTGTGCCTTAGACACTCAGGACCAGAGATGGAGTGAGACCCCTTAGACACTCAGGACCAGAGATGGAGTGAGACCCCTTAGACACTCAGGGGTAGAGATGGAGTGAGGGACCCAGTAACAAATGAAAACTGCAGTACAGCTCTGAGGAGAATTCATTCTATTCAAGTGTCATCTAAGCAGAGGTCAAAAACGAGCAGGATCCTAGTATCTGGAAGGCAAGGAAGGCTTCCTACCATGCTGGCAAACCCGCAACGGCTTAAGAAGGCTTTCTTGAGTTCTTTCTTGGCACAGAGTGATCTTCACACTGAAGTGCTCTAGATCAGAGGCACAGCTTAAAATGCTTTTACACCACCTATCACTGGGGCAAAAAAACATAAAATGCACCTTGATCATTACCCCCTGCCCTCTGCACTGCTGGGCGGCGGAAAGCAAACTCCTGCTATCCTGGCTGTGTTGTAGGGGCACATTTTGCTTCATTAGCTTTGATTTATTTGTCTTGTACTGTGTTTTTTTCTGTGGTGCTTTCATGCTGCAGTTGAAGTGATGTAATGTTGTTATGAAGACGGAGCGTAGGCTGGAGAGCCCATTAAATGGGTGCAGAGCCCATCTAATGCAGCATACAAACCCCTGGGGGCAGCAGTGAATGCTCCTTTGGGGGGGGGACGTTAGCCGTGGAATGTTTTTACCGCTTTCTGCTTCCCTACAAACTGTTTTAACCCACCACCTAGGACATGCAGGTGTCGATCTTTAGCAGGGGTTCGAAACCCAGAAACTGCCCCCCCTGCCATTAAACACGTAGTGCCTGACTGTCCCAAATTAAATTAAGAGATATTTGCTTTTATTCCAGGTGCTATATTTGGCTACATTCAGAATGACTGTCGCTTCTTTGCTAATTTACTTCCTAGCCCTTTGATATTGTCCCCACATGTGTGTGTCCACCTGAAACTGAACTGCTCAGGCCCAATATTGTCCCTCTCCCTACCTACAGGGTCCTACTTCTGCCCTGGACCCGGTGCTGCCCCCTTCTGGCTACTTTTGGCTGGGCAT
This sequence comes from Mormyrops boulengeri, assembly GCA_026781065.1. Classification (NCBI taxonomy): domain Eukaryota; kingdom Metazoa; phylum Chordata; class Actinopteri; order Osteoglossiformes; family Mormyridae; genus Mormyrops; species Mormyrops boulengeri. The sequence continues at coordinate 6,130,463 of JAODLD010000002.1, forward strand.
GCATCCCTGACCCATGCTGATAACCCCTGAAGCTGGTTTGCAGGGCTCTGGATGAGAGCCAAAGCTCGCTCACCATGTCAGTGTTGACACGTCTCTATCCCCATCTTTGCACAGGCTTCCCACCTGTGCCGGCAGCCCAATGATGTCGCACCCCATTTCTGCGGCTTTCGTCCCTGTCAACGGGTGTGTGTGCTCAATTATAATCTTTTCCCCCAGCCCAGGAGTGTTACTTTTCCGGCTGATGGGCCCTTATGTCACCACTTGGGCTGATGGGCCTGTTCCTCTCACTGCCGCAGTGTCAGAGTGAGAGAGAAATATTTTCCTACCCATCGCCGGCGGCAGGACATGACGGATGACAGGTGGCTTGAGTGCCCGGTGTGGGAGGGGCTGGTCACTGCCATAGTGAGCCGCAGTAACAGACCTACTGGACTGGAAGGACAGGAATGTCCCACGCGAGTGGGGCAGCTTGCCTGCTCGTTTAGTTCAGTAGGTAAACGACTTTGGCCCGTGTCTCAGGCTTTCCTTGAGCCTTTTCTGGTTTTCTTCTGTTGCATTTGTGGCTTTAGTGTTCTTGGGGCAAATCGATAGAATTGAGCAAATGCATTTCACCTCGTGCAGTGTTGAGCTACCCTCCTGGGAAGCGGCTCCGATGCCAAAGCAGGATACACTGAGGGCTGCTTCTTCCCTGGGTTCACAGAAGGAACCTTCTGTCTTGCCTGTGAGGTGAGCTGCAATCGTCTGCTCTGTCTGCTGGAGACTGAGTCCCTCACTGGCTATTTCCATACAGCTCACTGGAGGCAGGACTGCAGGCACTATTCAAAGCCAGTCATGCTACACCATTGCTCTCCCTCTGTATCGGAGATGGTGAGTACAGTGCTGGCCCTAGCGATTCCAAAAGATGTTGTGGACTTTACTCTTCTTAGCTTCCCCCATCAGCCCTCAGCTAAACAGGCAGAAACACCCACTACAGTACAACAATAATAGAACAGAAGAAGAATGACACATACGATATGGACAGCAAGTCATCAAAGATAAGCTAACAGATCAGATCTCTTTGCTACACAGTTCTGATATCGATGTCAACAGCTTTGAAATGAAAATGTCCTGCTTTTTCAATACAAGGCCAAAGGGGGCCAAAGGGGAAATCGATCAATCAGTTGATAGTATGGTTTTATAAGTTGTGTCTTTTTAAAAATCTGTACAAAGCTGACCTGACCTTCTTGTTACCAGTTGTCACCAGAACACTCTGCTCCGTGTTTCCACGCCAGCAAGGTGCCATCCTTCATCCTGTCCTTTAAAAGTATGCTATTGTTGCATGTGGCGTGTCTCCTAGCTGGTCATAACCTCCCTATGAGGTGCCTATCCCACTCTGATTGGCTATTCCAGCTTCGGCTAATGATGTATATTTACTAGATCTGCTATCATGCGACTGCAAAGTGCAACAATTTGATGGCCATACAGGAGGAGGCGAAGCAATCGGCCTCACTGCAGCAACTGGCTGCAGAAACAGGTGGATCCTGCTCCAGTGATATAACCTTCTACTGGTTAGTGTGTTTACTGATCATTGTATCTTTTTGTATTGACAGTCGTGTTATTACCTTGCAAACACAGATTTTGCAATCTTCATGAACATCACTGTGCGGCATACCCATTCATCCAATGTACTGGTTATGATTTTCTGTACAGTATGAATTTTTAATATACCACCATACCATAGCATAGCTCAAATGACAGCTATGCTGTATGTAGCTGTATGATATTTGCAAGAAAACTGTGTATCACTTACATTATTTGAAATGCAAACAATGGATGGAGCGACTTCTTCAAGATGGCCTTATGCTTGTTGCCCATTGGCCGATAGCTGGAGCCTTGCCTGTCATGTCTAGGAAATATACGGCATTGAATGAGGCCTTAAAACGGAGGAGCAGCCAGCTGACCGACCCAGTGCCTGCTGGGGAAACAGATTATCTTCTCCTTCCTCACAAAATGACTGCGAACTGCAGAGAGATTATGCTGATAAGAGTGCATTACAGCAGCTTGAAGATTACAATACAAGGGAAGAGTGGGATTCATACCTACCCTCCTGTATGACTGGGTTTGCCGGCATTTTTCTCACTAACTCTGGTTCTCTTGAGTGGCTGATGTTGGTTTAACAGTATCGTTGCATTACTTTCATAAGGGACCTCAATTCTGGCACAATTCTGGTGTCTCCTTTAAATCGAAACTGTCCGCGTCACATCGTGAAGGATGATGGGCTCGAGGGCAGCTGTGGAGGGGTTTTTATTAAACTCACAGCACATAAACAGGGAATAAAGAAGATTGTGAGGGATCAAAGCAGTAGGATCGAAGTGAGGCAGGGCACAGGCAACACGGAGGTACGATGTCAATGACTGGACTGGCAAGGACGAGACAAACAGGTGCTTTTATCCAGAGACTAATAAGGTACAAGAAGCGTCAGGTGTGGCCATCAGGGCCACGTGAAGGAAGAGACAAGAGGGTCAGGAGGATGTGACGACTAGGATGTGACAGGCTGCATGTTCCTGCTTATAATAAAGTCATTGGCAGATATTAAAGGTCAGAGTCTGAGAGGAAAGCAAACAAACCAGAATTTCAGTGAAATCAGTGCTAAATATGGCAGATTGGTGCAATTAAAGCAGTTAAAGGTCACTCAGTTAGTGACTTGGTGAGCCTTCCAGCTTGTAAGGACAGTTCACATGGTTTGGTAAGACTCACCCTTGCCATACAGATCTTAACAGCTATCTGAATGGTTTCACTGAGTTACTATAAGATATGGTGATGAGACTGTCTGAACGCCCTGGACTTCTTCAGACCCGACCTATGAGGTACGCCCATTGTGAGTGCTGCCCTGCCCCTCCTGCTGAGGCCACACCCTCTGGTGAGGGCACCGGCTGCATGATACTGTGGTGGGGCCGCATTGACCTCCCCCTCCTCCATGCAGTCTCCCCAAGGCCTCTCTGAAGCGCCCAACAGCATATGTTGACCCTGGGGCAGGCGGGCTGGGGAGAAAGGCAGCAGGGCCCTTCCCGAAAAGGATGGAGCCTGCGGGCAGGATGTTATGCACTTAGCATGTCGGCTTGTGGGCGGGCGGTGTGAGCGGGCACATGGGTAGGTCACATGGCCTCAGGCAGACACGACCTCGAGCAGACATGGCCTCGTGCAGACACGGCCTCGGGCAGGTCACACAGCCTTCGGGCAGACACGGCCGTGGGCAGGTCACACGTCACACGGCCTCGGGCAGACACGGCCGCGGGCAGGTCACACAGCCTCGGGCAGGTCACACGGCCGCGGGCAGACACGGCCTCGGGCAGGTCACACGGCCTCTTGCAGACACGGCCTCTGGCAGGTCACACGGCCTCGGGCAGACACGGCCTCTGGCAGGTCACGCAGCCTCGGGCAGGTCACACGGCCGCGGGCAGGTCACACGGCCACGGGCAGGTCACACGGCCTCGGGCAGACACGGCCTCTGGCAGGTCACACAGCCTCGGGCAGGTCACACGGCCGCGGGCAGGTCACACGGCCACGGGCAGACATGGCCGCGGGCAGGTCACACGGCCTCTTGCAGACACGGCCTCGGGCAGGTCACACAGCCTCGGGCAGGTCACACGGCCTTGGGCAGGTCACACGGCCTCTGGCAGACACAGCCTCGGGCAGGTCACACGGCCTCTGGCAGGTCACACGGCCTCGGGCAGGTCACACGGCCTCGGGCAGACACGGCTTCTGGCAGGTCACACGGCCTCTGGCAGACACAGCCTCTGGCAGGTCACACAGCCTCGGGCAGACACGGCCTCTGGCAGGTCACATGGCCTTGGGCAGGTCACACGGCCTCGGGCAGACACGGCCTCTGGCAGGTCACACGGCCTCGGGCAGGTCACACGGCCTCGGGCAGGTCATACGGCCTCGGGCAGACACAGCCTCTGGCAGACCACATCAGCGAAGCAGAACAGGGCGTTAGCTGACACCGGCTGCTCCAGGCTGCTTTGTATAAGTTCACCTCCATAAGTGGTGAGGGGACTCTGCGGTGCAATCGGAGAGAGGGATCTGAGAGTGGAGCCTGTCCGCCACCCTGCACATTCTCCCAATTAACGAAGGACTGGGCGCAGCGGTGCTGTTCCATGCTGACAGGGCAGAGGATCCCGATAGCAGCGCCTGTAAGGTGCTGCATGGTGACGTCGTGGTGCATGAATTTCTTTCTGACTGGATGCTGTCTATGAATCATAATGTCTAGGTAGCAAAACATGAACGACAAGAGCTGTACCCTAAAAATGAAAATTAAAATGGGGAGAGAGAGTTATATCAGAGTAAGTCTGTCAGGTTTGGGGAAACTAAAATCGCTGAATCCCGCCTATTCAATTCTGAAGTATGTTTCGTATTTTTCCCTCATCTGGGAGCAGTATAAAGGTGAGCCAAGGCTGCGGATGAGCATCACGCCTGCGGTGTGGGTGTCTTTGATAGTGTCTCAGGTGGAGGAACACAGTTGTGTTCTTCAGTGTCACCCTCCATGGCTTTTTGCATCTAATTATCACCACACACTTTGTCACATGGGCACTGTGGATGCTGTGGTTCCACATGCAGGACCTAAATTTATAAATATGATAAATTAGTAACTCATCAGGCACCATGGTAGAAATTTCTTTAACCTCTTTGTCTCACTTCATTATTGTCATCATTGCCTAGTTCATTATTTTTCCTGATTGCTTTTTTTTTCAAATTATTTGTCTGTAAAGATAATAACTTCATAGAAAAAGCGACATCACCAGAGAGGCGCAGCTGAGTCAGCGTGAAAATGCCGGGAGATTAATGGTCTTAATCTGTCGGATATTAAGGGCTTCTCTTTCCAATGTTTTATTCTATTTGCTCTGAGTACTTTTCTGCGCTCTGGGTGGCCATCTGAGGGTGTCAGGTGATCACTTAAAACATCAGATTAATTGTTCGGTCTGGTTCTTCCCTGTGGCCAGGATTGTTGCCAATCTGTGGCTCTTCCTGAACATCTTGTTCTTAATTTAACCTGCTGTGGTTTGCTATCTGTGGAGGGACGCCGGGGGAGTGACCTGTCCATTTCACTAGTCGTTTGTGTCTCTGGCCCCTGAAAGTCCCTCCCCTTACCCTTCCTCCCCCCTGCCTGGGAGTAGTTGGTGTCCTGGCCCTAAAATAATATAAACTTTTAAATTACCAGGTGAAAAAATCAACATTTTAACATTAGAATTGATTCACAAAATGAAACATTCAGATCGAAAGAATCAACGTGTCAGTGTGGTTCCTCACATCCTCAGTGATCGGCCACCTCTCATTACCCATCTTCACCGCCAGCAGCCCTAACCATTTACGAGTGACACATAAAGTCACTCTGAGCCGCATCAAACTGATCCCTCCCCTACTTTGGGTCCCTTGGCGCTCCTGTACTCTCTCCAAACTGTACACCACCATTAAATCCGTAATTAATACCGTCTCACCGCCAGGAGGCGGCCTGTATGCTTTGCTTCTATCAAACACCATGTACGTTTATAAAATATATAAATCCATTATCGCTTTTACATATTCACTTGGCTATTTGCACATTACAAAGCCAACCTGCTTGTTAGTTGTTATATTCTTGGCTAATCTCAATGTTGATATTCTAACGAACATCCATAGAGGTCATGTGAAAAAGGAACATTTATTATTTATTAGCTACTGTGGCTCAAATATAAAGCACAATTTTTTCATTACATTTTATATTGTAACATATCGATGTGACTCCCTTGATTAATCAGTGGGGTTTGAGCAAAGTTTTTGAAGGAAGTGCAGAAGAATTCATGCACTATTCTAACAACAACAACAACTGACAATTTTTATTGTATAACTTTAACTTGCTGATGTTTTTACAATTACATTAATTAGAAGTAGATCTGGCAAATGTTTTTTTTTCTTTTCAGGGAGCCCCAGACAGTCCACATTTTTGCTCCCTCCCAGCTCCCTGCAGACAGTCCACATTTTTGCTCCCTCCTGTCTGGGGGACCCCGTGGACCCAGTTGAGAGAGACCGTGTTAGTGCCATGGTTTCATGCCTTGCTGGGACACTCCCAGCTCTGGGTGGCTCAGTCCGAGTCCTCATGTTTATGTGCCTGTTAGGTCTACTTGAGAGCTTAGCTAATTTGACTCGATTGAGCTGTTGATAGGACGCACCACACAAATAACACTTGCATTAGACAGCTGCAGATTGGAATAGCTATCAGGGAAAATAATATTCCCACAGTACTCATGTATATCTTCCTGTTAACATAACACTTCTCAGGATACTTGCTGCTAGCTAGACTCTAGTATTTTTTAACTTATTCCTATGAATCTCCATGTCGATGACTACGAACTGGTCTCAGTGTCTGATCCTGAACACAAGATAGCCTGTTGTAATTCCTTTGGGCTTTTGAGTTGAGTAGGACATCATACAGGTTGTGCATCTTCTGTGAGATTAATGGGGTATTTGAATCATCCCTGGTAGCAGACCAAGGGTAATGTCATGGCTGCTAACCATCTTCAGGACCACCTTGGCACATCTGCACATGCTGTCTGATCATGATAATAACTCTATTTTGAAAAGTGATCAAGATTTATGCCCTTAAAAGCGAAACACCAGCACAGCAAATGGAGCGTTCACCCTAAGTATGCTAAGTCTGCTGTATTGACTTTTTAAAACAGACTTTCACTCGAATTCTGGTTACCTAGATCATTGCTGGTGCCCCTAGGAGCCCTTGGTATTAGTTAATCAATATAGCGGTGGTATCTATAAAGGAACTTGCAGTGTCAGAATCTCACAGTGATACTTCCTGTGAAGTAGGAGGGTTTGGGGTTAATAGTGCACCTGAAGCACTCACTGTACTGATGCTCGTTAATTCCTTTCACAAAATCGACATGTCATTCCAAGACAATGTGTTGATAGCAGCCACCATCACGTAACCCAACTGCCTGACAGCTAAGCTAAATATGAATATATGGTGCTCCAACTGGACTGATCAATGCATTGAGCTCCCGCACGAATGCAGAGCCTGCTGTGGGGGCTGCGAAAGCTCCCAGCCACCAAAGAGGGATAAGGGCTTCTAATAAGATTTGTTCCCATTACACCGTCAAGCTGCAGTACTCCTGTGCTTGTCTTGCAAATGCACAATTGCATCATGCCTGTTAAACACACATGAAAACATACTGCTGCCCACTTATGGCACCACAGCGGGAAGCTCCTCAGCATGCCTGAGTGGGCGTCCTCATTCATTTAGAGTCCGTAACACCCACTCCAGACCCAGGACAAGGGCCTTCCACAGCCATCCCACTGCACACCACACTGGCAAGCTGCAATATATAAATCTAATATAACTGTCTCTACATTACTCCTCATGTGTGAAATGTACAGTGGAGCAGTGTGTGGCCTAGAGTTTCAGGACACTCTGCATGTGATCGGAAGGTCACCAGTTCAAATCCCGTGGTTGGCAGAGTGATGTCACTGTTGGACCTCTGAATACGGCCCTTAACCCCCAGGGACTGACTGACCCCGCTGGCTCAAAAAAAGGAACACTTTGGATGAAGGGGTCTGCTCCATAAATTAAGTATGTACTATAAAATATATTATGCTGTATTGTACTGTCACTATGGTTCTTTCCCATAAAAATTCTCATAAATTGCTTATGAAACGAAAGGCTTTCCAGTAACTTTTCCACTGCAGGGGGCACTGTTGTTTCACTGCTCAAACAGCGCTTGAGTCCTTTTGGCAAATGATCCAAATTCAGAGTGGTTCAGTGAGGCTTATAAAAACACACCATAAATGAGTAAGACTGTTTTAAAGAGAGGATTATCACGTACATACATACTCAGATTTTAAAGGTAAATTATTGTAGATTTATCTCTCAGTCATGGTTTCGCTGACAGACAAAGCTGCTTGGTGACCTCAGTGTCATGTAAAGTTTGTCAGAGATAGATTTTCCCAGACGTGACGCAGAACCGGAGCCTCTCCTCAGGTAAGGAGAGAGATAACGCTCAGGCCGCCCTGCTATTTACTATTTTCCTTAGGAACAGAATCACAAACTCGCAGAAACACAGGAGACTCAGCTTTGTGTGTTTATGTAAATATAAACCCAGCAAGATTCAGCTGGAGTATTTCAAATGTAATAGATGTGAGCACTCAATTCTGCATGGAGAGGCTTGTCTTGGACGTCTCCTTTGTATGTTGAATATAATGAAAATGAAGACAAGTGTCTCCCATTTTGCTTGGCTGAGTGCTGTAATCGTTTATGCAATAAAGAATAAAACAATTAGCCTGAATGAGGCGCTGACTCTCCCCAGCCTTGTCTGTCCGGAAGGTCTGGTATCCCCATACTCCGCCGCTACATCCGCTTTGTGAAATGTCGCTAATGAAAAGAATGACGGTGTGTTCGCCGGAAAAACACGACGCCCACTTTGACCTTGGAACGATGTCTAATTGTCAGCCGCGGCAGCGTTCTCCTCTAGTTTGTGCTTTTGATTTTCCATTGAGGTCAGAACCAGAACAGGACAGTAGATAGAATGATCACTGTCTGGGATTCACCTACAGATGTGAAGTTCATAATGTGATAGTACAATTTTTGAAATTACGGTAAAATGTCATTATAGTATTAATATTAGTAGTAGTAGCAGTACTTTATTGATCCCGAAGTAAATTCCAAAAGAGCTACAGCAGTGTACACAAACATCAAACTGTACATATACAATAGGAAAAGACACAATACTATACAACAAATGCAATACTGTACTATACCTATACACAGCATGAAATTAACCCACATACAGTGCAATGTGCATACAGTGAAATGTGCATACAGTGCAATGTGCAGTGTGCAACACGTGTTTAAATTAAAAGTACAATAATAATGATCTGGCTTGTGACTGAATGAGGTGGGTCAGGGCAGACACTAATGGCAGCTGGGAGAAAAGACCTCAGACAGGCTGTCACAAAACTTCATCATAAATATAATGTCATCATAAAATTTAAACATGTCAGCAAATTGTCTAAAAATAAGCCTCTAGTATCTGTGTCAAAAAGCGTAAAAGTATCATGCATGTATTTATCTTTGTAAAAAAGGAAGTTTTAGAAAGTGGAGTAAAATATGTATACAGCAGAGTGGTATTCAGACTTCTGTTTGCATTACATCGGCTCACTTAGATGTGTAGGTAGCAGTGCTTTGTAGGCCGCCCAGGCACTGTACACTGCACTGTGGAAGGTGAGGGCATCTGCAGCGCAGTTTTGAGGGGGATCATCTGCTCACGGGCTGAGTGCAAATAAGAAAGTGACTTTAAGGAAAACCTTATAAAGCATAAATATTTTAACTGCTTTTGGAAAGAAAAGAAAAGTAGGAAGCCTCACAAGTAAACATGAAGAAGACATTTTGCTTGTAGGCAATGACAGGAAGAAGATCAGAGTAGCCTTTCTGCTAAGTAGCCGGGATGTTTGCCCGTTAATCTCCAGCCAGCTTGTCTGCATGGTGACTGTGACATGTTCCAATCAATTGTCTCCCCACCAGAATCCTGTTGGGGCCTGTTAATTTGGAAAGAACGGGAACTGATTAAGGAAGTGCTTCTTTGTAGAGGTTTTTTTTACAAAATTGCAAGAGGTCTGGCTGCTTTCAGCAGGGATACAGATAGCCCTGGTTATCTCTTACCTCAAGAAATTTTCTCTCTGAACATAGATGCCTCTCACCTTCCGATAGAATTCTATCATTACCCGTTGTTTGAAAGCAGCACACTGAATAGCAGCTAGTCAGAGTCCGTGATTGAATTCCACAGTGCAGTATCCTGGGAAGGCTTTACTTTCTCAGGTGAGAGAAGAGCAGGGCCGGCATTCCTCAGAGCAAGGCCACAATGACATGTCTCTGATCTGAAAGTGTATCTCAGGCAGACAGAAGTCAGTGTCTGATCTGGGGTGTGTTATGGCGGCGTGGCATGGCGCATATGGAATGAAGGCGACGATCCACTTATGGCTCCAAGAAATACGGGATTTATTAACAAAACAATAATACAAAAACAAAGGGCCCCAAGGGGTCATAAACAGACAAGGAAATACTGAGTTAAACAACTAAATAAGACTTAACCATGATGCTGAACTAACAAGGACTAACTACCTGAAGTCTAAAGAACAGGTAAGGGAACAGAGCAGGAATAGAACTATGAACTGAAACAGGCAAGGAACTTACAGGACCTGAAACTAAGGAAACACAGGGAGGTACTGCACTAGGAGAAACATCAAGAAACAAGTAATACAGAACATAACCAAATCGATATTAAACTAAGGAAACACCAAAGCAGGGAAGCAAGGGACTAAACACTAGTAAAAACAGAAACCCAATAAACAAACAAAATGGGGGAGACTGGCCTCAAATCCAGGACTGCAGGGTACAGCTTCTGTGCCACACTGTCAGCCCGTTTAGCTACATAGCGCTCCTGGGAGCCAGGGAAACACACGAGGGTCTAGTACAAAGACAGGAGGGAACCGGATGGCCAGCAACACCTGCTGGCCAAGCAGGGAAGTGACACGAAGGGCAGGGACAAATGGGCACTGACCCTCACAGGGATGAAGCCCTTCAGATTTTGCCATGATCCCAAATAGTGAGCAAATGAAATATTTACTTAGAAAAAGATAAAAAGATCTCATAGAGATCTTCCAGGTGATTGACTGACATGGTTGCTGAGTAAAGTTTAGCAGATTGCACAAATATCTATAGGTTTTAATGCACAACCAGTAGAAAACTGAAGGAACAATATTCTATTTGTGTTGTTTGATTGTACCCTGTTTTGTAATGAGTAATCTGATTGGTAACACTTTACTTGAGGGGGCACCAATAATATAGAATTAAGTTATTACAAGTGTATTAATTAACCACAATATAAGTCTTTGTTACACACTGATCTCATGTTTGTTCATCATTAATGAGTTGTAATACATGTTTTATGTCAAGCAATTACTGTATTTGTTACTATATCTGTTAATTTTGCAAACCTTTGTGAAATACTGAAGGAACATGTAATGAATAACACAAGTGAAATACTGATTTTGTATTTGTTCATCATGAATGAATCGTGATACATCATTCTCCAGCAGTTGCTATATTTCTTACTATATCTGTTAATTTTGTAAACCTTTTTGAACTATTGAAGGAACAAATGATGAATAACACAAGTAGCTACTATATTTGTTCATGATTTGTACTTCAGTAGTAACTGAGTCTCTAATAAGTCTTTGTGGGGGGGGGGGGGGGGCGCGGGGGGGGGGGGGGCGGGGGGCGGGGGGGGGGGGGGGGGGGGGGGGGGGGGGG
>JAODLD010000002.1:6141888-6153450 GCA_026781065.1 Mormyrops boulengeri
TCAAAGCATTCATTCTTTAAGTTATATGGTGCCTGTTTAAAGAGAGAAATGCTGGGCTGAGGGGGCGGGTTGGCAAGACCACCCAAGTGGTGTTACCAAATGAGCAAAGATATTGCTTCAGGTAATGCAGTTTTTCTGTTGTTTAGTGATCCAGCTTTTATCCCTCCTTGATTCGGGTTTCGTGAGTATTAGTGATGACTGGTCACTAAATATTAGTCTCCAGAACTCTCTGAACCTCAAGCCCCTGTCCTGATTGGACAGCCTGGATGTACTGCTGACGGCGTACATCTAGGGAGTGACCTCATTCAGGTTTTATTACTTTTCATTAAGTTTTCTGTTCATTGTAGTGACTGGATTTCCACCTAGTTTTAACTGTGTTTTTAATTATCTCTCATTTCCATATTTTGGTAATTTATCCACCAAATATTGAGAAGGCACATTTCTATGCCAAATATCTCCATTCTACGACACCAGTAAAACTACTTTCACTAAAACATTTGCATCACACCTACACTTTGGCCCCCGTTTTGAGTAACCGCCCCTAAAATCTTACGTTTTTCACTCATGATCCATCTCCCTCTTTAGAAATTCACAATGGAGGAATTATTCTTCCATTATGGGACAATAATATAAAAATATTATTATGTGAAAAAAATTATGCAAGATGTCATAAATGGAAGAGCATTATTCCATTTTAAAAGACAAATGACTGCTGTGGATAACCATGAATATTACACCATATCTAGGAGACCTTACTTTATACGATTACATTGCAAAGGTTGTTATGCTGTAATATTTGCATTTTATCCTGAAAAACACATCAAATGCAGGCACGAATACTTACTCACACAGTGATTTGGCTTGATAAATGAATATTTCCCAAAGCTGGGCTGGAACATTTTCCACTTGCTTTTTCATTACTGATTGTTGGATCTCAAGTTGGAGCAGGACTGTGATGCAAATTAAATACACATGGGAGATGGGAAGCTTTTATTAGGAAACGTCTTCTTCGTGGGTGCGCTGCAGATGGACTGTGTGTAATTTAATTGATGTTTCTTGCATATCATCAAAATTATACTTAATATTTTGATCTCCATACATCCCTTCATCCCTTACAGGGCGTCCACGTGGACTCTGCGTCTTTTATGGAAGTAACCGCAGAGTAACCAACGGTCCCAGAGAAAACCCCACCTACGGACTCCACAGTACCACAGCTGGACTGGTTCCCAATCTGCAACCTCATGTGCACAGCTGAGCAAATCTGCTTAATTAATGGATTAAAATCCATTAAAAGGTTCAACCTAGACACAGTTTTATTATCATGACAATCCATCTATGAATGTCAAAGTATAAAAGTCAATGAATCTCACCTCCTCTATGTTATAAAACTTGTTATGGTGCTTAATTTATATTTAATTGATTCAATGTCTAGAATTCACTTTAATATGTCACTGAGCTCTCTGGCTGACACACTGGAATTTTTTTTTTAACACAAGACAATGTAATTGTCAGTGAATGAGTTTATAATAGTAACGTGAAAGGCTGTAATCAGGACTGACATGGAAGGGGCTGGAAGAGATATGCAGATTCATCAAGAAGAAAATCTCAGCTCTCTGTAAATATCTCCTCACTGCAGGTCTGGGGGTTGTGCGTTGTACAAAGATTGTGTCCTGAACTCCCGATCAAGTGGGCAGCTGTATTCCAAATTAATTTTGGTAACACTTTACAATAATGTTCAGTTATACCACATATACAGGTACAAGCCTTTAAACATTAACCAATCTTAATTACAACACCTCAATAAGACATTTAGAAGCCTGTAGTTAATGATGAACAAATCATTTACAAATTCTTAATAAGACATTTATAAACATGTAGTTAAGGGCTAACAAATCATTTGCAAAACAAACATTTGTAAATTATTAAAATGGGAAATGACCATAAACAAATCATTTGAACAGTTTACTTAAAGCTGTCATATATAATGTATTATAGATAGCTTCATAATGTATTATAATGTTCAGTATAAGAATTAAAAAAGCATTACAGCATCATCTATTGCCAGTCATAAGGCATTATAGCATTGATGATAATACTTCGTAAGCTCCATTGAAGTTCTCTTCTATAATTCACTATAGATACCTTCATAATGCATTATAATGGTCAGTATAAGCATTAAGGATGCTTTGCACTGACTTTGAAGGTAACTATAATGCATTATAGATGAGAAGTTCATAAAACATTCATAATGCATAATACACATGGAGATAATGTGTTATGAATGTGCTCATAGATTCTTATAGACAGGACATTCATAGAAAGTGATACCCAAATTACTAAATTAATCATTACTAATGAATGAATAATCATTAATTATTACTAAATGATTGCACATTATTAAGAATTTGTAAAGAATTTGTTCATCATTAAATACAGGTGTAGTAACCATTTAGTAATGATTTGTTATGGTCATTTCCCCCTTTAATCATTTATAAATGTTTATTAAGGTTTTGCAAATGATTAGTTAGCCCTTAACTACAGGCTTATGAATGTCTCGAGGTTTTGTGAACGATTAATGTTTATTTAAAAGCTTATGCAAGTGGTATAAATGATCATAAATGAAGTGTTACCTTAGTTTGTGTTTAATATTTGCAGATGAAATTCAGGCCTTATTACTGAAATGTTGCGTTTTTACAATGGATTTCCATGGACACCTGAGTGTGACCTATGCAATGCAGACTCCCTATTGACGAAATCACACATCTCCTGCTTTAATCCAAGCTGATTAGACTTTAAGGACCTGGGGAAAAGTTTGACCGTACAGCAGCTTTTATTAGATTTTGATGCAATAATGACTATCGGATGCCCATTATATCCTTGGGACGTATCAGTGCTGTACATTTTTCATGACTCTCAGTCACCATTAAAAAAGAAAATCGATGTTTTGTTCCAGACTGTTCTGTTAGCTGTAAAACGCACCCAGTCTTGTAATTAAATTGTATAAAGGCCGTTTGACTCAGCGTGATTTCGAGCAACCCGTCAGGTAAACACAGCAGGAAGCATCTCTTTCAGTCAAAGCTTCCGTTTATAAGGACGCATATTATCCATTTTTAATCAGCTGAATATGGTTCGTATTTTCATGACCTTCCGGAAGCACCGTCACCAGCACAGCTCGAGATCTGCTCGCTTGTCATCATCTGCATCAGAAACAGATACTGCTTTTTCTGATAGTACTTTCAGTTTGGTTGTCATACTGTGACAACCTAAGAAATGCACCGGAGGTTGCAGGGATCCTTGATAGAAAGTGATGAGTCTGTTGTAACACTGACTCCCCCCCCGCCCATCCATGACACAGGCTACATGCAGCTTGACCACAACTGGATCCATCCATCTTCAGTAACTGCATGGGGGGGAGGGGGTCTGGAGCCTATGGGTGCAAAGGCAGCAAACATCCCAGGATGGGGCACCAACCCATCACAAGACACACTCACAATCTGATAACTCCAATTAACCTCAGCATATTTGTTGACAGTTGGGGGGGACTGGAGTACCTGGAGGAAACCTCACAATGACACGGGGAGAACATGCAAACTCCACACACATGGAGCCATGGTGGAGACTGGTCCCAGAGGCGTAAGGCAACAGTGCTAACCACCATGCTGCCCCACCACTCAATATCAGAGATACTCCATTGGAAAGAATGACAGACAAGCTATTTTTGTTGTACTGATGGGAATGACAGCTGCATTTCGTACAGTGAGGGAAGGGTTAGACTAAGACTCTTATCTGTGTAAGCAGCTTCTGTATAAGGAGCGACAAGTGTGGAGGCAGACCGGGCGGGGGGGCAGAGGGGGGTTTTAAGCATGCTGAGGCAATCCAGGAAGATCATGAGCAGAAGATGACCCTGGGGTCAGAGATGTGGGGGTTTGTATTCCCTGGCCTGCCCGTCGTCATGTGAATGATAAGAGGGTCTGTTTTTTCCGTTTTTAAAAGAAGCAATCAAACTTTTTATTAAAGTGTATCCAGACAAAACGCTACACGCTGAATATAGTGCAGCTGTAGGTTGGACACAGCACCTGCTCCTAAAGGAACAGTGTGAAACAATGAAGTGAAGTTGCAGTGATATTTCATTTTGCGTTGCCCCAGCTCATTTGATATGGGTATCTTAATGGTACTGTTTTGATGAGTGCTTAGGTCACGCTGAAGTTTTTCTGTGGTTCCTCACAATCTTTGGTTCACTTCTGCGCGACATGGAAAGTTGTATTTGTACACATTTTGACATGAAAAGATGCTGGAATGTCAGAAAATGATAGCGCTGTGCAGTTTATGTCGTTATACTGCACCAAGGTTGAATCCTTATGAGTAATGGGTGGAGTGGCCTTCCTGTCAACCCCAATTTACTCCCTGTAATACAGCGTCGTCCCCAGCCCCAAAACATGTGATTGGTCGAATGAGGTCTCCAAATTGCTCATAGTGTCCGCACTGTTAATGCTTTATAATAATGATGCAACTAATGGCCACATGGTTTCGGCTGATGTCAGAACGTACAGCCCCCCACTGGACTCGTCATGAAAACTTAAAGACTCAGATTTAGGAGCACAGGAGTGAGGATGGGATAGGAGCAGCTGCGGCAGAATTGGCATCTCACCAGGACGGCTTTTTCCGGAAGCTGTGCTCTCTCCTCCAGATGCATGCTTCTCACGCAGCTGCCGTCTCTGCACACTCAACAATCCATGTGGCGATTTTACCCTCGCTCACACTTTTCATTTTCATCCAAGACCATGTTACAGATTCCAAAATACTATTTTAAAATCCGATTTTAAAAGCAATTGTCAACTGTCGCAGCTGCAAAAACTCCTAAAAAAAAAGTGCAATGTCTTGATATGCAACCAAGTAAATATTTTTAATAAAATCAGGAAAGGAACTAAACCAAACATATTTAGTTTGTATTCAGTCTTCCTTCTAATATCTCATACCAGCATCATTTTATAGTATCAACAAAGAATACATATTCTTTATGATTCACTGTCTGATCTGCTTAGTTACTTGTGGAAGTGCAGAGAGACTCCCTGGATGGGCTGCTGCTCTGTCTTAAGGCTCATCCATTTGGGTATCGATTCAGTTCTATAGATTAGCTATTACAGAGCACACAAGCAGAGCCAGCTAAAAGTCCTGGGCTCCATTGATTTACTTATGGAGGTCAGGCGGCAAAGAGAAGAAGGTGCAGAAGCCCTCAACTGCACAAGACAAGTCTAGCTGGGCGTCTTCATGAGATTTTTAGTCAAAAAGAGCTCCAGGCTGTACCCTTCCTTCAAATCCCAGTCCTGCACCTCCTTCAAACTGGCCAATCCCCAGTGTAGCTCCTCCTTCAAACTGGCCAATCCCCAGTGTAGCACCTCCTTCAAATTGGCCAAACCCCAGTGTAGCTCCTCCTTCAAACTGGCCAAACCCCAGTGTAGCACCTCCTTGAAACTGGCCAAACCCCAGTGTAGCACCTCCTTCAAAATGGCCAAACCCCAGTGTAGCACCTCCTTCAAACTGGCCAAACCCCAGTGTAGCTCCTCCTTCAAACTGGCCAAACCCCAGTACAGCACCTCTTTCAAAGTAACCAAACTAAGCACAGTGCAGCACCCCGGCACTGTTCGTGAAAATCACCTTGGTGTGTCTGCATTTCTGCAGTCAGTGTACCATTCTAGCTTTTCTGTGTCTGGTTTAAATAGAAATTTAAATGAAACGGTCTTGAGCCTTTAGGAGGCGGCTCTGAAGGGCTCTGGGCTGCCATGTTCGCTCCTGCTGCTACACAGCATGTTTCAAAAGCCAGCAAATTAGTTTCTGTAACACAGTGACATTCGTTTCATGGTCGTGACAGATCCTTCTCCCAGATTTAATCACAGGAGCCTTGCCGTAAAACACCCTGCGAAATCCTTTTGTCCGGCTTGTTTTAGGGCTCAGCTGCACCTCAAGAGCTGATTCATGTCCCTTCATCTGCCATTGTTTGGGACAAAAATTATCATTTAAAACACTGAAGTTACTCAACATGCAACGCATGACTGATTTTCTGAGCGTTTATCACAAAATCTCCATTCATTTTCAGCACTCCAAAGGTCTGGACACTTTTGAAGCAGGATGTCTCTCTGTTAGTGGGAAGTACGTGTTGAATGTAGAGTCATCCTCTTGTTCAGCTGCTCTGCGTTTGTGTCTGATGGTACAGCCCATAGACTCGACGACTACAGATCCATGTGAAACAACACTGACAGCCTGCATACCTGCTAGTGGTAGGTGCGGGTGCCCCAGGGAGGCCCTGATTGGTCAGAAAGCCTGACCCAGTTTGCCTTTCAAAGGAGGTACAAGGTGTGGACATTGTCGCAGGAGCTGATGGCTGATTGACAGATACCAGCGGGAGTCCCTGAGGCCTGCCCTGGGTCGTCACTGGCAGGCAGTGACAGCACAGCTGTGCTCGTGTGGTTCGTGACGGGAATCCATAAACGGATTGTGAGCTCTTCTGCGAGCTGCTGGCCCACAGCCGAGACATAGGGGGCGTTTGCCTCCCACAAGTGGGGATGGAGATGAGCTGCTGCTCTGCTCCCAGCAGCACGCTGTCCATGAATCTGCCGACGAGTACGGATTGAATAGCTGTGCGCCCAGGGCCTGTTTGAACACCCGTTTGCTGTATTTAAAATGGAAAAGAAAGTTACTAGCATTAGCTTCGACCATGCAGCTTCAAATTGTATGGTTACTGATTTAAGGATTAGTGTGATTAGTCATACTTAACAGGGACAATATTTACGGCATTACTGATATGTGGGGGGCGGGGGGTGGGGTGGCTCCTCCCTGAATAATAAATGTTTTTTTTTCACTGCGCTGCCCTCTGTCGTCTCTGCCGGAATAATGTCAGCATGGAGCTGGCACGTTTCGGATGTACCATGAGCGACTCACGCCTTCCAATTAATGTTATTAAAATGCCCCCCTTCCTCCCCCAAAAAGGGCGGGTGGGGTACACAAACCGCCAGAAGGAACCTCACAGAGCCATGGTTACATTGCTACTGAAAGCTGAGAGCCTTTTGTTGGTGATGGCGAAAGGGGATGAAGAAAAATTACAAAACTGTTTGGCAAATAAATGGGATAAGTATATTTATGTTTCATTGCAAAGCTGTGGGTTAGAGCTGGTGAAGACGGACGGGCAGACACATGGATATTTTTGTAGTTAGTGCTCTTAAAGGTGTGATTATGAGCTTTTTCAAATAGAAAAAGAGCATCTATCATTAGCATAGAGAGAGCAGAAGACAGCAAGCTGCTCTGCTTCCCAGCAGGACGGCCACTGAGCGTGAATAACGGCTGTTTAAAGGCTGCCCTGTAACTTGCTCTATTCGCTTAACAGAAACAGTCTATCCCTCCCATGTCCTAAAATGTAATAAGCTGCTTGTATTGTGCTCCCCGGCAAATGTTTGGCTTATTACCAAGGATCGCGGAAGTTCCTCTTCGGAAAAACATCATTAAAATAACTCTCAATAAAGCTGAAAGTAGACAAAATGGTGGCATTATGGTAAATAAGTCAACCCAAGCTGGAAACAAATTCAATGTAACAACGGCACGTGATAGATTTATAGCTTTTAGAAAGAACATTTAACCTGCATTTCATCTCTGCTGTATGTGGGCGTAGGCACAAGGGTGATAAAATACACCGACTCCACGCTCTGTCACCATCCCTACCTAACCTCTACTAAAATACACCTCAATATTTAGAAGGTGCTGGAATAGTGGTGGCTGATTTTCTGCTTGTTTACGTGACTGTGGAGTCCATTTCAGACCACATCATTCATGGTCTCTAATGTCGAGTCCATTTCAGACCACATCATCTGCGGTCACTAATGTCGAGTCCATTTCAGACCACATCATCTGCGGTCACTAATGTCGAGTCCATTTCAGACCACATCATCTGCGGTCACTAATGTCGAGTCCATTTCAGACCACATCATTCACGGTCTCTAATGTCGAGTCCATTTCAGACCACATCATTCACGGTCTCTAATGTCGAGTCCATTTCAGACCACATCATTCACACATAATTGAGTGTTGGGTCACTTTGCCAGCTCCCATCTTACAGCTGTACATGATCACTGCATTTCCATTGACTAATCTGATTAAGTATGGCATGAGTATTCATGCAAGGTGCAATTACCCAAATGATGTATGTTTGCCTGCCTCCGAAACACCTATTTGCAGCCAAACTTACTTAGGAGTGTTGACTCAACTTTGAAGACAAGTTCATCAAATTCTGACACATCTTCTTATTTTTAGACTACTAGTAGCATAAGGAAAGTGTATTCCTATAGTTCCCTGTCCACGTGATATGACTTTCAGACTAAGGTCTTTACAGCACACATTGGAACAGGGCACCACATCTAAATGGGCTTCTCCTCGTCTGATGAGCTGTGGCTAAGATCACATCCTTCTGCAAGCAGGGTTATCTCCTTAGGTTACTCAGATTTGGAGCAAATAATGTGGCCTTGAGCAGTGACAGTATGGTGGCTTTAAAGACCGCTCCTATTGACTTGCAGGGAGAATACCATTCCATCAAGGAAAGGGGGCAGAGGCTCGTTACACACTCAGGTAGGTAAGGGGGTGTTTCCTTCGCTTTACACATTTCTTGGAACTATATGGCAATTTCGAAAGACTATGAAGACGAGAACCTGACAAATTGCTGTAAGATGTTCTGACATTCAGTTGTAAAGGCAGCGAACGTGGGTCACTGAATGCTTCTATGCAGCCCAGTGACCGTTACGTAATGGATCAAAGGGAAACATTGGCAGTAGCACTAGGTTTTTTTTTGCTATCATATTACATCTAGAAATTTGCTGCTGTAGGTTTCTGTAATGTGTGGAAATTGCGTTGGGGAATAAAACAACAAAAAGATACCAACATCAGGATCTTACAGGGCATATTTAGGGATTTGCAATCAAATGTTCCAGCATTTTACAAGAAAAGTAAAAAATACCCCGGAGATAATATTCAGTGGCAGTACTGGGAGCAAGCAGCCATTCAGTCCCAGTGTCCTGCCTTCCAAGTCAGACAGACATGCTTTTCACCTTTGTCACTGATTAGTGATAGCAGGAATCACGTTCGCTTGTGTGTGTGTCACCCAGCCATGGTATTCCTTCATTGCCGTGTCCCCAGCAAACTTTTTCTGCACTGTAATTTCCTGCAGTGATTACAGTCCCTGCTATACTAGCATAATGCTACAGAGTATGGAAACATACTTCACTCACTCTGCTCCTTCGCTCCTAAGGCGGACCAGGTGAATTTGCTTTATTGAAAGCCAATTGTAGTACAGAATGATGTCATTTCGGGCATAATTTTTAAAATGTTCTTGCAGTGTGATGTAGATAGGTTCTAATGCCTGCAGATAGCTAATGAAAGCCAGAACTAAAATGCAATCAAAATTAAATCATGATCTTATTAGTTCAGTTTTCCCAAATTTGGATCATCTGATGCAAACCTAGGCCTGTGTCTGATGCCAGCCATATTCTGCTATTCCTGTTAGACCTGTGTTTTTAAGTTGCCCTTAGAAACACCCGTCAGCTTACAATGAATGCGCCATGGTGATGTGGACTGCTGAGCTGTTTCCGAGCTGAAAAAGCCAGGATGGGGGCAAACTTTCTCAGGGAAAGTTCCTCCAGGGATGGCAGATTGAGCTCCAGTGGATCAGGAAGGGCTCACAAGCTGGGCTTTAATCCCCTGGTGAAGCTGGTGGCGGACGCGATCTTGGCGTGGCGTGCCAGAGACACCGCAGTCGGAGTGACAGCAGGCCTCATGCCTGCCAAGTTTCCTTTTCACATCCCATCATAACGTAGAAACCAGACCCCTCCCTACTGCTGCTTAGCCAACCAATCAGAGGCTCCAATTACTCGTGAAGGATTTCTTTTCAGCACTTCTGCAGAGAAGTCTGACATCAGGAAGAATCGCAGATGACCTTGGAGTGCAAACGTGGCTCTCACCATGCTTAAAACTGCAGGCCTTTTTTAGTTGAATAAAAGATGTGAGTCATCTCTGTCGTCATCCTCGTGGATCTTTCCATCACCCTTATTTCTGGCACTCTCCCATTCCATCTTCATTTCAGAGAATGCCGCCACAATACCTAATGGTGAAACATGCAAATTAGTGAGATGGATAAAATTTCTGGAAAATATACCTGGGATTGGGTTTGATATTACTCTGTAAATATGACATTTTCAAAATACACAGTAGGAGTTCTAACTAATTATAAATCTCCCGTCAGCAAGTGCAGAAATGATAGTTTCCGGTAACACTTTACTTGAGGGGGCACAAATAATATAGTATTATGCTATTACTTATGCATTAATTAACCACAATATACATCTCAGATACACGATTATCTCATGTTCGTTTATCATTAATGAATAATATAAATGAAATACTGATCTGATGTTTGTATCATCAATATATCGTGAGGCATCTTTTATCTCAAGCAGTTACTATATTTGTTACTGTGTCTGTTCTATAAACCTTTGTGAGCTACTGAAGGAATTACTGAAGGTCAAATACACAATATATACTCCTCTGTTCATCATTAATGAATCATGATGCATCTTTTATCTCAAGTAGTAACTATATTTGTCCATGATTTGTACTTCAGTAGTAACTGACTTACTTCTAAGTATTTGTGCCCCCCAAGTAAAGTAGGCCAGTTATCTTTGGGGCAGTGGCCATAACCTAATAAGAGTGTCATCTTCCATTCCTGTTGTGTTTCTTATAACACATCAAATAAAGAGCAAATGAACCATAGTTAATACAATCTTTAATATACAGGCAGGTTTTAATTTACTGACAGCTTACACATGCCTCACAGCTCCGCTTTCGTTTGCACACGTCACGTCCAGTTTAGACCGGAAACCTGAACTGGACCGTGCACAAGCAGATAAGCGTCATTTCCGCTCACTACTGCTTCACGGCAGCTGGGCCATTTTACAAATTGGTTTATTGCAGTTTATTTAAACATAGTTTGTATTTATCACTTATTATTGTGTATGTATCTGTTTTTAAATAATAAAGATAATTTTATTTAAAAATAGTACTTATCACGATTTGGTATATTACAGTTTATTTAATAATAGTTTGTAATTATCACGTTATAATGTATATTTAAATTATTATAATCTTATTTAAAAATAATTTGTACTTATCACCTATATATATTATTTGATTTGATCAGAAGTGGCCAGCTTTTTTTAATCAGATTATTATATTGAAGCCTTAAAGGCTGGAAAATGGTGCTTCTCATGTTTATCCACATACATAACCCATTCGGACTAACAGATGTATTTTCTACAAAAAATAAATCACTATACATAGATCCTTCCTTCCTTCCTTGCTTCCTTTCTTTTTCTTTCTTTCTTCCTTCCTTCCCTCCCAGTCCATGTTATGAAATGTGCCATATACGACCCGCTGGACTGTTCATGCTGTTCCATCCATCCATCCATCCATCCATCCATTAACTACCGCTGTTCCGGGTCGGGTCGCGGGGGCAGCAGTCTAAGCAGGGAA
>JAODLD010000002.1:6174103-6185045 GCA_026781065.1 Mormyrops boulengeri
GCACGCCTCGTTGTTTCGGTAACCGGCCTCCCTCACGTCTTAGCTGTCTTTGTGACAGAGGAATCTCCGCATCCCGGTCTGGGTGCGGCGCGCCTAGTTGTTTCGGTAACCGGCCTCCCTCACATATTAACTGTCTTTGAGACAGTGGAATCTCCGCATCCCGGTCTGGGTGCGGCACGCCTCGTTGTTTCGGTAACCAGCCTCCCTCACGTGTTAGCTGTCTTCGAGACAGTGGAATCTCCGCATCCCGGTCTGGGTGCGGCACGCCTCGTTGTTTTGGTAACCGGCCTCCCTCACGTGTTAGCTGTCTTTGTGACAGAGGAATCTCCGCATCCTGGCCTCTTTGTCTTAGTAACTAGCCTCACTCCTGTATTAGCTGTCTTTGTGACAGAGGAATCTCGTGTTTCTCGCAGTGCTGTTAATTTTGCAGTTCTAATAACAAACTCAAGCATCATTCGTGGACTTTCACATTCACGGGGATCTTATGCACATAAACCCTCAGAAATGCCAAGGGATGACAGCACCTCTGTTTTACTGCACCGGAGGAAATTGAAAGAAGTATTTTTGTCCCTTTTAGGGTCTGAGATCTTAAAGCTATATGGGGCAGATCCACCGGGTGCCTCTAATCACTAATCAGCATCCATTTATGTAAAAATAAATTGAGGAGTATCTATAGTCTTTTTCCCTGGTCTGCGTTCAATGGATAATGAATCTGATCCACACTCTGGCCCTCCTGTGTTCAGTAACTGCATAAGTCATGGATCAAGGCCAGAGATGCAGTAGACCGATGAAAAGAAAGACAAAAACCAAACATTTGCATCAGGGCAGTCCAGATTTCAGTAGCTAGGTTGACTTCTGGAATATTTATTTTTAATTGTTATCTATGATCTTCGTACAGACTCCTGGAGGTCAGACGGCCTTGGTGAGAGTAAGTTGTATGACATAGGCAAAGAACATGATGAGCGAGTAGCAAGGACAGAAAGAAATATAAAAATAAGAAATATGAGAGCTATAAATGAGTGAAGTAAATGAACATAATTAAATAACTACAAACTAACTAGGAAAATCCCTCATCACTTACTGGGTTCCTCCTGTTCTTCTCCTTGTTCTTGCTGGGCTTTCTGTTACTGACAAAGTAGTGCAGCGTGCCGTACTCGATGAGCGCGGCGAACACGAAGATGAAGCAGACGGACACAAAGAGGTCCATGGCGGTGACGTAGGACACCTTGGGCAGGGACTTCCGGGCGATGGTGCTGAGCGTTGTCATGGTGAGCACCGTGGTGATGCCTGCCAGGGGGGAGAGCATGCCAAGGTGTGAGGGAGCAGCCACCAGGCACCCCCGGCAAGGGACTAACTGGAAATTCTGGGCCCCAACCAAAATGTCATGTTGGGCCCCCCGCTTAGATTGGTACCTTTAGTCTGCGGGGGGGACCCCATCGCTAGGTATGTGCTGGGTTCCCTGAATCTGCCAGGGTGTCCATGCCTCTCCACAGCCCCCCCCACCCAGAATCCATTTCATTGCTGGTATATTTCACACGCAAAGAGCCTGTATTCCCAGGATGGGGACATCGTCGCTCTGAGGACGAAAGCCTCCGAGGCAGTACTGGGGCCTGTGCCATGCAGAGTGTATGGTAACCGAGGTGGATGGATGGAATATGCTGCCTTATAAAGGGGAGTGTGGACTCAGTCAGACAGAGAACTCCGCTAATGACCAGGCCTGCTCCCCGGGGGTTGGCGAGAACCAGCTATTAGGGTCCAGGTTTTAGTAACACTCTTCTGAAACTGCCATTCCGGTATTAAATATTACTGGGTTTATTATACTGTGGGAGCAGGACTCTGGGGTACAATGTGCACGTTGTTTTCTTTCATTACGTTCATCTTCACGTTATTTTGTGCATCCGAAAATTACGGATTACGGTGAGTTCTTCTCATGGCATATTTGTATGTGAAGGTTATCGAGCAGCCCAGAAACAACAGCAAAACATTTTATAAACATACTGTAGCGGGACATGCTATAGCGGGACATGCTATAGCGGGACATCCTATAGCGGGACATCTCCTGGATTGTGACAGTACTGGTATTCTGTTTTTTAAAAATAAAATGTTATTAAAATAAAACATCCACTGTCCCATACTAAATGGCCCTAATTCATAAGGCAGTCCAATATTCCTATATTTGGAAGTGTGAATTAAAATTAATTTCAGTCATTCATCCTAATAGATTTAAGGATGCCTGTGTTAGTTTGCCAGTCAGTGAAAGTGTGTTTTCTACCCTTAGGGCTCAGAGGGTTAAGCATTTCAGCATATTGCAACATAATGCAATTACATTACAATATGCTGCCACAGATTAGTGCAGAATGTGGACTGATTGCATAGATTTCATAGGGAACATCTAATATTCACTGTTAAAGGAAGGTATTTCCAGACCCCAGTACTGACAGCACTGCTGTATGGAAATTCGTTTAATGTAGAATTTATATTCCTAAATATTCTGTAGATTGAAAAAATCAAAAAATATCATAAAAACCTGTAAAATCTTTTTTTTGTGACGCAAATCTGCCTGCAAGAGCGGATATAAAGGACGTCGTTTGCGAAAATGAAGGCTTCTTTTTCTCTGAGGATAAACTCGCTCCAGCGCTGAGCAAATGATTAATTAGCAAATGGCTGGCTTAATAAGTTCCACTGATGTCAGTAAAATGCCGTCTTGCCCTTGATTCATTAATTATGAAAATAGCCCTTCTGGTAAGAGGTTGAGAGACATTGTGGGTCTGTGATTCCGTACCCAAGGATGTTCTGGCTGGAACTGCATCCTTGTTGATCCAAAATGACACCCAAGACAGGACCACGATGAGGGTGCAGGGGATGTATGTCTGAATGGTGAAGTACCCCATTCTTCTGCTCAGATCGAAGAACACGGTGAGTACGACGTAGTCTCCTGCAGAGGCAAAATCATCTCTATTGGTCAAATAAACAGTCTCAGGCCTTCTGGGAAACAGGCAGCACAAAACCCATCGACACCCCCCTAACTGTGGGGGGAGGGGTTGCTGAGTCACTCAGCTCTCCCTAATGACACAGGCCGAACCCCCAAATGCACAGCCCCCCCCCTTCTGGGACATCAGATAAATGCCAACACCTTCCCCAGATGAAAGACTTGTACTGATGTTTCCCCTACTGCCATTGACCTACAGACCTTGATCGTCCAGCAGAAGGAGAATCAAAGGAACATGGCTGGAGTCTAAGGTGGAACGTGACATTGGAGGAGCCAAACTCCCAGCTAACTCCGGAAGCTCCCGCGCATGTCCGAGTTTTGCCTCGCCAAAGACAGCGGGAAGCAAGCTGTGTTACTGTTTACCTCAAAGGCTACCTTAACACTGTACTTAACACTGCATTTAACAGTGCACTCTGTGATTATGCTCACATAGAGGTGTAAATGTTTCAGTTAAACACACGTAACATAGTCATTGGCTTTGTGGTTGAAAAGTAAAGCCAGCATGTTTACACTTCAAACTGAAAAACCATATTTGTCCCAGACAAAATTGTTTGTTCTCCCTAATGCAGTTTGCATGAACAGTTATAATGAATAACAACAATGCACTGGAGGGGGCCATTGCAGCAGGGAAAGAGCCCATGTGACCTGGACCAGCAGGGCGTGACCTTGGTCCTGAGAGTGATTCTAATGTCCAGCATAAGCGTGTTGGTCCAGAGGACTGTTTAGATGAGCCCATAAGCTCAGAGACAGACACCATTTTGGGGTAAGCTCCGTGTTGGCCGACAGATTACTTGACGCCCCTCCCCCACCACGGCGATACTGCAATTAAAGGTCTCCCGCTTCATTATTTCTGCATCGTAAAAGACAGCAACAGCCGTCTGCGTCCTTCCCTGCTGGCCTCTGAATGCTGCTGCTGGTCATATTTCACAGGCAGACGGCGTCTCCCGGCAGTCAGGAGGGCCGATTTCAGGAGGGGGGACGCTTTTTTAAATTCTGGCTGAGGCAGGTAACAGTTTACCCACGCAGACACTGAGGAGTGTACCGACATGACACACTCGCGCAAACGGGGCAGTCAGCCGTGGATACGATGGTGGGGAAAGGCGCACTGGCCCTTCGCGGACTGAGAACCTCTCTTAGACCTCATACTCTGCCCCCTGCCCTCGATGAAATCGCACCGAATACGCTATTTTCACAAGGTGTTTGTTTACCTATCAATGAGGCATCTGCAAGCATGGCTCACACATGCCAGCAGCGATGCGATGATGGTCTATTACATAAGGGATCTTGAACAATGAACACGAAACACAAAAAAACTGTAATCCTGATATATTCAAAAAGATCAAATATTCTGTTTATCACATTTGTTTATTAACACGTACGTTTAGGCGGTAAACAGTAATGTTCACACCCGCCTTCCAGCAGATGGAGATGAACATCCAGGCAGGATCTGTGTGAAGGTGATTGTGGTCGTCTCATTTCACATTTTGGAGGGAAGTTTCAGACCATCCCTAAGAAAATCTAATCCAGTCATGCCAATTTCCTTCTGTGAACATAAACACCCCCGGAAACCTTTTTTTCCAGCTGTTCACAGAATCCCACCTCCTGCCATTTTTCTAGCTTATAAATGTCCATCGGTGTGATTAACAACTTTTTCCTGAAAGGGAGGTGCTATCACACCAATGGACTCCAGCCTGAGTTTGTACGACACTGTTCGCTGTGGTCACGAGGCGACCTTCGGCCCATGTTTACACCCACCCATCACTGCCTTGACGTGACCTGTTCACGGCAGTCCGACACTTCAAATAAGTGATCATCCTCCTCAGTTTACAAAAAACTTTCCACCTTCAAACTTTCAAATTTTTCACTTATGGTAACCAGAAGAGTTAGTTCCCAGTGTGTTGATTTTTGATTATTTGAAATTTTGTGTTGGAAAATGGTCAAAATCTAGAGAGTTTTATCCGCCTCCCACATTGTCATCCCTCCTACTACCAGGAGACTGAAAAGTATTAGTTGGATTTTTCAAAATGTGAAACCTAGAGAAACACATAATTTATGACCCTCCTGCATCAATAATTGGCTGCTCTTTCTCAAGGGCTGTGTATGTTTAGCTTTATCCTGGAGTGAACTTGCATTGGTTGGGAATAAATTCTTCCATAAGAAATAGGCCATCCATCCATCTGTCCTTCTTCTAGCTGCTTATCCTGGTCAGGCTCTTGGCAGTAATGGTAATAGTATGTACAATTAAAAATTTTTCATCTTCTGAAGTAAATCGAGAGAGGAGAGTACTTTGAAATGTGTGTTATTATATAAATATGTATATTAATGTCCGGAAGCGTGGGACCTGGGAGTGGGCAAAGCGGTGCGGTGGAGGAGACGTGCAGCTCTGCCCGCACGCCGATGACGTCCGCCTGGGCTTTAACTCTCTGGCATGAGCATCGTAACGCCTGCGGGGGCTGCTCCTGCGCCCGCCCCCCGTGTCGACTACAGGACCGACAGTACGTGCCTCAGCGTGTGTCATTGAGCGGTGGCATGCGGCACTCATGGAAAGGCCCAGAAGATTTTAGCCAAAGTAGCTGAAAGTATAAGATGTAACTGGCTATTTAAAAGCTGTTAGGTGGGCGTGAGTCAGTTACAAAACAAAGACATTATGGGGGGCTTTCACTTTGCTGCCAGATGGAACCATGGATACAGCCAGACCAGCTCCTCTGCCTCCCTGAAGACTTTTCCGGAAGGCACTCACAGCCCCATCTTATATCACGATTTCCAGAGAGGAGCGGTCACATGGCTGTTCCTGGAGGCCTCCCTTTCATTTACAGCACCGTATTCCCCGTGTTCAGCAGCCAGCCAACATCTACGGGGAAGGGCTGAAATTTGATGGAAGCTGCCGGAACAGGTCCACTGCCAGATGCCCACAAATTAGGTGGAGTTCTCCCTTCGCTCATTTGTGCATCTTATGCTAAGGTTCTAAACAAGAATGTGTGTGACACACCTGTGAAAAACAGGAAAAGCAAACAGGACATGCTTCCTGCCAGTGGATGAAAGGGCTTTTGGCACACAGGGTAAAAGCAGACTGTCACCAGCCAAGCCACACGCCAGAGAAGCCAGACCAGCCCCAGCAAAGTTATCCACGACGTGACCTCGGCGCTGCTGACGTGTCACACATGACGGGAATCACAATGTGATTTCCATGTGAGAAAAGTAGCGACAGACGTACACTCGCTTTCCTTCCCGTGAGGCACTTCCACCTCCTGGACTACTGCTATATTCAGTTGTGATAATTGTGTTTTGTTAATATGTTTTTAAATGAAGGACTCTGACGCTACGATTATTCATTTAAATCCTCAAAAATCACTTCCGTCGTTTACCCAACAGATACATTTAAACACGCGTTATGGAGAATAGAAAAGTCTGTGGGGTGCGGTGCCCTTTGAATGGCCTTTGTCTACCGGTGATGGTGCTCAGACTCACAGCTAACTGGTTTAACAGAGACAGGTTAAACATCCACCTGACACACCACCGTGGAACCAGGAGCTGAACTATGGCCTGCGCGTTCGATCCCCATCGAGCCTCTCCGCTCCAAGTACACGGGGGTGGCTGCTGATACAGCCATCTGTGGAAGATTTCGCAAAAATGATGACATCTGCAAGCCGACCAGGATATTAGGGGAACTTCAGAGGGGATTTCTGCAAACAGAAGCATTTCTCAAAAGTGGCGCTTGGCGCTTTTGAACCAAAGATGGCAGCGTACAAAATTATTCTAATTATTTTGTGGCGTGTGACTGGTGGACAGGCATAGTTAATATTGTGAAAAAGGACTTAGAAAAATGCAAAGGGATCATTTACCCAAAGATGAGACTCTTTAAATATTCACTAGTTATTACTTGCTTCAGCATTTTCAGCTCCAGCAGAGTATGATAAACAGCTTATTTCACAGTGTTTTAGCTGAAGTCGCTCGCTGTCGACAAATAGAAGTATAAGGGAATATGAAAGCATCTGACGACCATTAATAATCTGCAGCCTCAAAGTGGCAAAGAGTCAATAAAAATGCTGGATAATCACCACACTGGTGGTTTATTTCTGCACTTTATTTTCCAACACACTTCTTTGAAGCATGTATGTCTCTTAGTGGCCTAAGAGTTTACCAGGGGAAAAAGATCACTGGGATACAA
This sequence comes from Mormyrops boulengeri, assembly GCA_026781065.1. Lineage (NCBI taxonomy): Eukaryota > Metazoa > Chordata > Actinopteri > Osteoglossiformes > Mormyridae > Mormyrops > Mormyrops boulengeri. Next base: position 6,181,261 of record JAODLD010000002.1, read on the forward strand.
TCAGCATGTATCACTTAACAGAGCAGATCTACACGGATCACTAGTGCGCGGAGCTGTGGTGTCACTCACACCAAGGTACTCCATCTTCCACTTCCTCCTTATCTTTCTGAAGGAATGAGGGTGGGGCAACATGAGGTCTATAGAGCCCCCCCCCCCCAAGAATGGCCGCTGTAAAGAGAGGCCCCGTCGAGCCTCGTCACCACTCAACACTTCATGCCCCTTGATGCTGTAAGCATTTGTGGTGTTTTTGGGTCCCTGATACAGAGATTTTACCCCAAAATGTTCTAGTATTTGGCAGTAGTATCACCCACAGCTGGGGGGGGGGGTCCGTCTGTGGCCGGCAAGACTACACAGAAGCGTAAGGGAAAGTATGATATTGGGGGAGGCAAATTTCATCATTTAATAGCAAAGAACTATTTATTAGCGGGGCGAGTGAAGCCAAATTAAATATTGGGGGGTGCAGGCCCCCTCCCCAGTTGGTACGCGTCTGAGACTGTATATCGCGACACCTCGTATTTACTCCTAGCTGTAACCTGATTCCGACACTCTAAAACTCAAAGAAAAAGATTAAATTGTATCTGGAAACTTAATATTTGGGAAAGATAATAACATTTATTTTTCTTTTGTGCTACAGAATGTGTCCCTCATAACACGTCTGTCCCTCTAAATATACTCTACTGACTTACTCTTGCCAGTTCTCTAATAAAAGGAGCCGCTTCGCGTCAATCCACATGGATTCACCACAAGCTCCTCGGAAAGCCGCCAAGTGCGGCCCTTTCTTAAATCGGGAGTCATTTAGGGAAACGGTCTAAATAAAGCCGTAATCTCATCACTCTGTCTTTAAACGATCTCTGTAAACTCAAGAGGGATTCTAAATATAGTCTCGTGTTATAATTCCTTTGAATGGCTGTCAGGATTCACTGTATAAGCCGTCTGTTATGTGCCAGGAGCTACCTGAAACGGTCTTCACAACCTCTGTGGTGTTCCTCAGGCCCACGAAGGAGAACTGGTACAGCCTCCACGACCGCGTGTCTCCCACCTCCACCGAACTTCGCTTCCACTTGTAGACAATCTCCTCTTTGGGGTAGCCATCTAAAGGGGGGGGTGTCAAAAAGGCTCTACTTAGCAGACACCTTTACTCAGCTTAAAATTGCATTTCCATCCATCCATCCAACCATCCATCCATCCATCCATCCATTCAGCCATCCACAGTTGCTTTTCCAATGCATGGTTGCCATGGATCCCTGGAAGCACACAAAGCAGGCGACTTGAGGGATGACATGCACGTCCATCATAGACCATGATAATTCCCATGTTTTATTCAGTATCTACATGACCTTCTTTTAGGGAGCGCGGCTGCCTCACGGAGAAGCTACTGGCAACGTGATGCGTTTATTACATATTACACAAGGGACCAATTTACAGTCATATTTCATTTTTCAGCCAGTCCGAATGGATCTCTGGAGAGAGAGTATTTTATACTATGCACTACAGTATATTACAAAAATATAATCCCACGGTAAATGCTGATGGATCCATTAAATACTGACTCACGTAATAAGCCAGGGTATGTAGTTTGTTACACAAGGTACATTTTCTGAAACACATTTTAAAACATCCTTATTTTCTCATGCACTGTACAGCCAAAGGTGTTTCATGTATAACTAAGCTCCAGCGCATTAATCTGCCCTGTCACACCTTGTTCCTGCAGTTTTTTCCACTCTGATGTTCCTCCTTCTGCTATCTGGCAACCCAGATCATCCAGACTGGGCCTCGGTTTATTGTCAGCAGCTACCCGTCACAGCCCAAATCCCGGCCTGACTGCGGAAACACCAACCGGTCGGCTTCCCTGCTTCACAGCCATACAGTCCAATCCGAGTCATGGCTCAGATTCAGGTCAAAGCACTCATCCGCTCCCACCTCAGTCTTCTGAACACTAAAGGGCTGTACCTTCCTAACAGTCACACGTGTATTTTAAGTCACCTATGATGGAGATGTCTGGTAAATAAACTGCAATACCAGCACAAAAAGCAAGGGGATCAAATTCTACATACAGATGTAGCAATTATTCTTCATAAATCTGGTTGAAAAATTTGCAATGATTTGCCCTCTTTATATATTTTTGTTCATAAACTCAAGCCATCAAGGTAAATTTGCAGTTTGACACATGCATGAATAATCCACTCTCAGCTGATAGACACTGATGAAAGAATCATTAATATTAAGTGAATTTATTATTAGCCGGACTGAGATTTCTTGTCGACTCATTTTCAGCAAAAGTTATTCCATTTTGTAATGGGGTTCATTTCACTGTGTTAATGTGTCAGTAACAATCAAATGTTCACACCCTCCCCACAGAGCCCTCTGGAGCTCCGATAACCGGGGCATGATTTATGGCAATCAGTCCTCAAAATTACGGATTCATTTGCTGAAAGTGTGCTGTTGCTTTCAAGCGAGGCGAGCGAGAAATGGCCCTCTCTTGTCCGGACCGAGAGCATGGCGCACCGCCGCGCGGACGTCTCTATCGCAGCCATTCGCATCCGCGCGACTTTCCGCTGGCTGGCCGCTCAGCAGAGCTGGGCACGAGCGCGAGAGGCAGCATATGGGCAGACTTACAGCTTGAAAACTCCAGGGGACACGAATGTTCATCCATTGGAAAGTTGTTCAGTTTAAGCTGGCACTCCGCATCGATGGTCAATCTGCAAGGGCAGGGAGCAAACTCTCAGTCACTCGCTTCCCAGGTCAGTGACTTACACGTCCGGAGCCGACAAGACTGCTACTGAGGCCAGTATCACAGTAAAATTAACTTGTGTTGTGCATGTTTGGGGCTACAATCTTAGCAGAGAACAGACCATGACTAGAACCTTAATTATTAATCCCCTTGTTAGATCTAAACACAAATAGGCTTCTGCATAATCCTATTTACCATTAAGACACTACAAATGAAACAGAAGCAAAATAACACGGCTCTTTCAATATCGTCAAAATATTTTCTCCCTTAAATGTTATGCACAATCAGTAGTAAACAAACCAAATCCCTTCATATTCACCATGTATAAAGGTCAAGCTGTCAGCCATTGATCATAGATATGTATGTGAGGGTGTGTGTGTCTGTGTATACACACACACATACACACACAAATATATATATATATATATCCATCCATCCACCCATCCAATTTCCGTATCGCGGGGGTCTGGAGCCTATTCCGGAGGCTACGGGTGCAAGGCAGGGAACACTCCAGGATGGGGCGCCCATCGCATCGCACACACCATTCCCACCCATGGGCAATCTGGCAATTCCAATTAACCTCAGCACGCTTTTTGAATGTTGGGGGGAAACTGGAGTACCTGGAGGAAACCCCACAACATCACAGGAAGAACGTGCAAACTCCACACACATGAAATCGCAGCAAAGACTCAAACCCTGGTCTCAGAGGTGGGAGGCAACAGTGCTAACTAAATATACCGGAGTGTGTAAAGTATTCTTCCATCGTTCCAGATCCTCAGCATACGATTGGGTGTCGTAATCCAGTGGGCGTCAGCCTTCTTGGAGTTGCGGAAGAAGGTGTCAGGGATCCAGATCTTGCCCACCATGTTGCTGTTGAGCCTCAGAACCTTCATTGTGCTGTTGAATTTCAGCCTTCTGTCGTACCACGTCTGAGCGAAGAAGATGTCTATGGTGTACTCCTGTGGGGGCCACAAGCAAAGATGTCTATGGTGTACTCCTGTGGGGGCCACAAGCAAAGATGTCTATGGTGTACTCCTGTGGGGGCCACAAGCAA
>JAODLD010000002.1:6203146-6231616 GCA_026781065.1 Mormyrops boulengeri
TTTATTTTAGCTTTCAGATTCACAATAAACAGGCACAGCAAGGCAGCCAAAATAGGGAATTTTCACTTTGCACTACCTGTATTTATCTTGACAACTTGTAATGGCAATTTAAACCTAACAGTTAATTTAAAAAAGTAGTCACATAGCTCTGTATGCAACAAACAAATAAACAAACAAACAAAAAAAATATGTCCCATTGTTTTTACAGTGGTTACAGTGTTAACAAGTGTGTACATTCAGAGTGATTTCTCATTGGACCCTTGAGCAAAGCCTTTAACCCTTTATTTGGCTTTTAAGCCTTTATTTGCTCAACAAAATCTCATACTTAAGGTGTTTTACCCCAAAGAGCGTTAGCAGAAGAGGAGAGGGAAGAAGGAAGGTCAATGTTTGGGAAGGACATTAAGTTAGAGGGACAGGAAGTCACAGGGTCTATGTTTAAACATAGGAGCCATAATCTCATTCAGCCATTGACTTACTGTAATGCATTTGAGAAAATGTGACCTTACTGGATAAACTAATAAATGATTTTTATGAACATCTATCTGGTGTAAATGTGAAGCCTTGTGCATCTTTGAGCTCTAAAGCAGGTTCCCGGATCTGCGTTTTGCGAAATGAGTGCTATTAGTAGGAAGTGAACCTACTATGGTAAGTGCACTGGATAGAATGAAGTTTTAGTGGTTCAGTAAATGTGGGGAAGAAACTTCCGGAATACCATTACACCACGCCACGATTCCAGAGAAGCTGTAAGGGTGATCGATATTGGATTTAAATTGCATAACATTATGATTGCTTTGTGGTATTACCTCTTTTTTAGTTATTTACATTAAATATCCAAGATAAAAACTGCATTCTTTTGAAACTGTACAAATGTGCTATTTTTTAGCTCATAACCCAGCCTGGGATGAGCTGTTAGAAGATGGAGACATGGGTGTTATTATTTAAGAGACTGTAGGTGTTATTGCAGTAGACAGGATGGTGCAGTACATAACACACCAGGTCACATGCAATCTTCTATTTTAAGCAATTCATTAAAATCATTTCACAGATTTTTATAGTACAAAGGAATGTGCTGTTCATCTATGATGCAGTTTGTAAAATATGAAAGTGCTATTCTTCTCGTAGACCACAAACATTTTATTGCATTTCAATCTGAAATATTTCTTTTCAGTACTTAAATTTTTTTTCTTATAATTTTTGTGGCATAAACAAAAATAGATGAAGAACAAGATAAACGAATGAACGAGCCTTTCTGTCTGTCCTGCTGCTCTATAGCAGGTAGTGTGGGTGAAACATACGCGAACTGCATCTGAAGTGAAAAACTGCGGGCATATTTAAAGATTAATGGCGGACCTTTAAACTGTTTTAACTGGAAGGCATAAACTGAAATGTATTTGGTAACACACACACACTTATGTGTTTGCATGAGTAGTACGCTGCACGCATGTACATCATGGCACATGGGAATGGTTTACATTCACTTAAATGTGCTGATGAATTTTTATAGTGTTATTAAAGATAAAATGGGACAATCGGCCCTTTATTGTTGCTAGACTCACGCATGTACAATCCTCTTGTCATTGCAGCTCTAAGGGGATTTCTTATTTACGCACTAAGACTTCTAGGCAATTGAAAAGACACATAACGGGCTTAAGGATTATCATCCATTATCATCATATAACCAGAAAATATTACTAACTCAACTGGCAGCTTGGAAAAATAAAGTGGAGAACATCGCAACAGCTCCCCCTACTGTAAATTAACTGCACAAATAAGGAGGGAGATCGATGGCATTTGTAAAGACATGTCATGCTTGCTTTCAGCCCCAGGTGGCTTTATGGCGTTTTTGGATGTGAAGCGCACCGATCACTTGTACACCTTGGCAGGCTCTCATATTGTATGTTTGTGTTTCCTTTTTGTCAGAAATAATGGTGATGTTTGATTGCACATATTTTTCAGACCATCAGCAGTGCATAAGATGACATCGGCATGCCTTTTGCTGCCTTTAATAATAGTTTATCTGACAGCAATGTATAAATCAATGTTGACATGACCTCTCTCAAGGTCACCCATCTACATTCACATTGCGTTCACAGCTCTAAGGTCAAAGGACAGATGAAGCAAATTCCATTTGTGTCTCATGATAACAGCTTCCAAATGACTCCTATTCCACGTCTCCTTCAGCTGCCGCGCGCGAATGAGAAGCTGGATACATGAAACGCAGGAAAGAAACTGTATGACTCTACAAATCCATCAGAATTTTAAATGTATGGAATCTGTGAAATGAAAGTGACTCAATGTTTGAAAGAAAGTAAATGTAGACCTTTTCTATCTAGGTATGACCAGTACACAGTTTTTTTTCTCTCTTAAACAATACCTCATATAGAACCAACAAGGTCTTAAAGGGATCCTTTGTGTACATATTTGCTGTTTAATAATATACGGCTGCACTGTTCCCAGCTGCATGCAGAGAGAATGCGGCTCCAGCTCAGGGGACGCATCCTGCTCTGTCACATGAAGGGGCCTTTGAAGTTCTGCTTTTCTTGCCGACATGTGAATAAGACTCAGATGATTCTCATCTGAATAAGAAGATGGATGTGGATCAGTGAGCCAGCTGTGTGCCTGCTGGGAAGGGGGCCGAGGAGGGGGGGCCGGGAAGGGGGCCAGGGAGGGGCCTAAGAACTGGGCGCTTTTTCCACTCGGTGGGGGTTTCAGAAATCTCTGACATATTGATGCCAACTTTGTAGTGCTACATGTTTCTCGCCCACTTGTTAATTGGTGAAGGACCTGCGCCAAGACCCCAACCACACAGTATATGTGGTATGTAAGGTCTTGCTCTTCATTCTCTAAATGTAATCTGGCAGGATTCTGCGCCAAATGGATTCTGCGCTGGTTCGGTGTGTGATGTGCTTTGGAGATGTAAGCCCTCCACAGGATTCCTGGATGGGTTCCACGCCAAAGGCTGCGCTACTGTGACGGCGCTGCATGTTCGCCTGGGCACATGGGTGCAGAGACACGCGAGACGCCCGACTGTCGTTTTGATTAGCTAGTGGTCTGACCGTGGGGAGGCCAGGTATTTACCCCGCAGGAACAGATACGTCCACATTTCCAGAGAGGTCTGAGAGATCCCATCCCAACACCACCATCTCATGGGCTTCAAACAAAGTGCACCCTTCAGCATTTGTTAGATTTGTTCAAACGATCCGTTACAACACATTGATTAATCAGTAAGCATTTTCTGGTCTCTCTCAGCGCTTAAATAAGCAGAGAGTCTTTCCATTTTCCATGTGTTTTTTGCTAAAAATCTTTTCAAAACAATGAAGTGGCTCAATGTTTTAATGTTCCTGATTGTTCCACACTGTATTACGTAAGACTAACACATTTTGTTATATCACTTAAACTATGATTATTATGAATTGGGAGAGGCTTAAGACTTCTAAATTTAGATTTGGCATGTGAAAAAGAGACAAAACTCGAAGAACACCAAAAAATAAAATGGAAAACTATATTATGTAAGATCAATTACATAAATCTTGCCTGCTGAAAGTGTAGGTGTTGTTCATAAGCAACTTTCTGAGACAGAATAATGGTTAATAATTAAGAGAAGGAGAAGAACTTGGGATGCTTTAAAACACGACGGTGATAAGAAAAGAGCTGGGGTGTGAAGGTGATCTGTGCTTTAAAACACACAGCTTTCCTCACACGTGACAGTAAGTAGGCTGACTTCACAAGCTGCACAATAGCTTAGATGATACATTATACGTTTGACAATCAACCTGCACACATCATTTAAACATTCAAAATAATAGCTTCCGAGGCGGCGTTCCAGGGCTCCTTTACTACAATAAATACCTTGCACATGTTTATGCCATATATTTCTCATATCGGAATCAGAATCAGATTTATTGGCCGAGTTAACTCACAGAGTATGGTTACGGCCAATGGTGTGTCTCAAGTTAGAAAGACAATATATAGACGACGAACACATCATTAACAGACAATATACAATAGACAAGCCATATCGAAATTATATACAATGCAGGTAACAAATGTACAGTGTCAACAACAATAATGACCATCATGCATTGACTGTTTCTCACTAGTCTTTTATTCTTGACTATATCATTGCAGGATCAAACATGACTTGCAGGGGGAAAAGAAAAAGACACTTTGACTGATGCGTAAGAGATGCCGCTCACCATCAGCTCATTATGTTTCCTGTGTTGTGTCACATCTGTGAAAAAACAACAGCTTGTTCTGCATTTGGGCTCAAGTGGGAGGTATGTAATAACAGGAATGTTTATTTGCATTTTCCCAATACCCAGCATTTACGGCGCACAGTGATGCATACATATGAGAGGAAGGCTACATGGTCACATGCTTAAACACAAAGATCACAACCATTTAGTGCTTTACTGAAGTCGGCCTGCCACAGGTCATAAGAGTGTCTTGTATAATTATATTTTATGACGTTACATCATTTTATCCCACTGTCACACATGAACAGTGTACATATGTGCAGACTACATATTGACATTTTACTTCGAACTACGAAATCAGGAAAAATACTTTTCCACTGGCTATTCGAACATGTCTTTGAAAGGCAACGATGCTGCAGAATGTTGCAACAAATTAAACGAAATGAGAGCTCCAGCAAATAATTACAGAATTACCAGATAATAGGCATTACAAATACTGTGCTTACAGTATATTTATATATAAGAGGGCTAAGATGCTGCAAGCGCGCTAATGAGATGGAATGGGAGGTGCTCTCAGCCAGCGGTGAGGGAGAATGGGGGAGTGGTCTGACTGGGGCATCGGCAGCCCCCTGCCCCGTCCCTGACTGGGGGAGAAACCGGACCCCAAGCCCAAGCTTCTTGTTTTCCCCAGTAAATACACTAAAGCACCCATTGAAAAAACAACTAGCTAAACGTTAACTACCTGATGAAAGGGAGTTAGCCACGCATTTACCACCCAAAAGGTAGTTAATGGTCACGGCCTGGCACAGCGCAGGCAGGAAAAAAGGTGATGATCCACTTACGGTTCCAAAGACAAATAAACAAGAGTTTATCGAATTAAACAGAACACACCAAGGAAATGCACAATTTAAAAGGGACCATAAGGGGTCAAAAATTAACAGAGAAAAATAAGAACCAGCTGAAGAAACCACAAACCACAATATTAGCACTGGGGGAGCAGCACCAAGAAACAACCAGAACTCCTAACACACATGACCAATGAGAGAATAGAGAACAGAGTCGACACAGGCACTCAGATACACACAGGCAAGCAAGGCAAACAAGGGGGAAGTGAACTCAATCAATGAAGCAATCAGAGATATGGGGCAACAGACAAGCAACAGGTGGAACAAATTAACACTAACGCGCACAGAAACGAAGGAACTAAACAGACACAAACGAGACGACAAAATCATCAAATGGGAATACAACGTTAAGATAATAAAACGTGGAACAGGAATACAAAACCGGAGGAGAACACAAGCAGGGTGATCTCTGAAGGAAGACAGATTAGAAAAAAACGCAGGGGAACAGAAACCCATTAATTACAAATAAAAAGTTGAGGCTGGTTCACTAATCACCAAGCGCCTAGTGATAGGTAACTAGCTAAGCATAAACTACCCAAAGATAAACAAACATACAAACTGAAACCATCCAAGAAAGGTAGCTAACCATGCATAAACCACCTGATGAATCCAAAAATGAACAAACATATTACCAAATTCCTGCAGGACTGGCTGTGATACCTCACTGCAGAGAGGAGGGTGATGGTAATGAAAACACAGAACACTTCACACCTCTTTATTCCTCTTTTCATTTCCTGTAAGGGGAAAGGTCATTAATAAACTCAGGGCCCTCCTTCCCAATTTCAGCATTTCACTTTTATCTGCCCTCGCGCCGAGCCGAGCCGAGCCGAGCCGAGCCGAGCCACCCCCCCCCCCCCCCGCACACACACACACACACACACACACACACACACACAACTCACATCTCTGTGTGTGCGGAGTTTGAATGCTCTCCCTGTGTTCTGTGTGGAGTTTGCATGCTCTCCTTGTGCTGCACACAGCTGCAAGATTCTATTTGTGATCAGAACTTACAGCAATTCAATAACAACAGAATGTTCCAGAAGGAAAGTGTGTGTGTGTGTGTGTGTGTGTGTGTGTTTCACTCTCAGCCCCAAGAAGGGGAAAGTCGTCACTGCAGCTCCACTCACTGCCGGATATGCAGACCCTCATGCGGGCCACGTGTGCAGTCACTTCGGGAAGAACCGTCATTTGCAGTCGTATTTGATATTGTTATGTTTAGGCAGAGCTCTGGCACAGAGCTGGATTCAGCTGACTTTTCTCATTGCCATGGCAACCAATAGCGAGCGCTATGCCTATAGTCTTCTCACTTAATGAGTTGGATGATTACCTTCTAAGTATAAATAGGGCCAGCTGGGTAGATCCAGGAGGGCTAAGGAGTTCAGGCCATGTTCCCGTTAACCTAATGTGTATCTTTCATTTAGGGCCATTTTTAGTTATATATTTTGAAGTGTGCTTTTACCTTATTATATACCCTTTGGATTGTGCTTTTACCTTATTATATACCCTTTGGATTGTGCTTTTACCTTATTATATACCTTTTGAATTGTTTTAGTACAGCTCTTTGTTTGTCTAAGTACCACTGTCCTTTTGCCACACCTACACTCATACATGCATATAGATTTGGTAGTGAGATGTATGTAGTTTTCCCTCTACACTGATTGCTCACCCATGTCGCATTCGCATGCATTTACCTTACAGCTCAGGGCGGACAGTACACTGTACCCATGGCTGGCGTCATTATCTCGGTGCACAATGGCTAACAAAGGGCTCACAATATGATTTTGTAACTGGCACAGGTGATAAGCTCTCAACTAATCGCTTCAAAGAGCTAATGAAGGGAATAAACAGTGACAAAGAAGCGCTGATATAAAAGCCTGGGAACATATGTCTAAAATGCTCCACTGCAAGGATACAAAAGCTTATTCGTTTGTTTGGCAGATATTCAGCCTCAGTGATTTAGTCTATACTTACCAAACAGAAGCACATTGAATAGTTGCAGTGGTTGTTAGAAAATATGTGTTACTTAGCATAATGGGCCGAGAGAAATCTGAAGAGCAATATCTGAAGTGTTTCAAAGTGTGTCGTCTGAAACCTGCATATTGCATGTGTGATGCTTTTGTCACCCACAATTCCATGCGTCCTGTACCTATGGGCCTCACTTCCACTTCATCACTACTTCTGCACTATTCCCTAAATTCTAGGCATTACAATCACCGACGTGGAAGTGACATTTCAGCTCTCGAGAGCAGTAAACGCTAACTCCCATCTCCAACCACCGGATTCACACCTACAGTCTGTTGGACTGTATATGAGCCAAAAATAATAACAAGCTAACATTGTGCTGCCCTTAAAGGACTTGTGGCAAAGACAAGTAGAGCACAGTTTATGGAGGAGCTCAGGAACGTTTATTGATGCAGTAGAAGGCTGGAAAAACCAAAGTAAAATAGCATAAGATGGTGCCCCCCCAGGACCAAAAGCCTTCTGGGAGCACCCCCCCCCCACACACACACACACCCTATGCATGCATCAGCCTGGCTGGTTATACCCTGTCAAGAGACGGCAGGGCATCATTAGCAGCTGGAAAGGTCAGGAATTAAAAAAATCGACCTAATGAATATTCGGAAGTCTGGCTCTGTACCTTCCAGTGCTCACTGGTCCCCAAGTCGCACTGGAAATGGTACAAACCAAAGAAAAACTTGCACGGCTTTTACTGGTGATCAGTTGACATGCCAAAAAATCAGTTTGTTTATTTGGATTGTGAATTTTTTATTTTTTTTTTAAACCACAGACAGCTTTGTGTATATAATGATCTGTGTCCATGTTCCACCATAGATGTCTTTGCACTTTATTAATGGAAACTGTTTGTGCATTTATAATTATGAAATCTTCAAGTCTTAATTAAGATCGTCACTCATCTACTGCAGAAGAAATTGCCTATTGTTAATTACACAGGCTTCAGCCGTCCTAGAATAAAAATGAATGAATGTATTAAAAACATGTCATTACATGATTTTCACTCTAATAAATAATGTCATACTTACCTCAACTGGTGTAACTTTATAATCAAATATTTAACTCTAATTTGAACCAATATGCCATGCAACATATTTTTCTAGTTATATTTATTAAGCATGAGTAAAATATTTTAAAATATTTTCTTTTATAACACTGATGGGAATTAAATAACGTAACAAAAACATATATAAAAAGGCATTGTATCCTAGCTATGCTCAGGACAGAATATTACTCGTATGGAATGTAATGGTGAGGAACAGAGGATGGTTTCTGCATACACTGCATTCACAGCTGTTTCTGCATAGCACAAAACAAGGTTTATACAAAAGTTAAACATCTACTGTCCAGAATGCATACATAATATTCATAAACAATCTTTATTATTTCACATGTATCTTTGAAGCATGATAGTAATTGTCCATACAATAGAATCAAAACTATAGTTTTCTATACATTTCTATTGATACACCCTGTGTTTACTCGGAGCCCAACTGCACCATAAGCAGAAGCAAACCTGTACCCTTCCAGGACCTTGGGCCAGACCACTAGCTCTAGCTGCGGGGGTGCACAGACTGAAGGCCAATGTTATGCTGCTGGACTTCGGCTAGAACTTATGTTGAACAATCACATGTAAGAACGTCATTAAAATTTGGATTATTAATATTTTGAGCATGGAGCTACACAGATACTATCACAAATAAGTGTGCATTTGTGTTCAAAGATCCACAAAAACTCCAAGAACTGAAGTCCTTAAGTCAGTGTATAGCATCATGTAACTAAATGGTCTAATAACCTCATTTGCAAAGCAAATTCGGGGAAGTTTGAGTACACTTAAAAAAAGGCGTTTTCGGTGTGGAAAAACACCCATAAAATGTGTTTTCATCTGCCGTGTGGATTCAGTTTGGGCTGAAGATGTTGAACATGGAGCTGTCGGGTGCAGAACATCGGCCTAACACATTAGGCTAGAATATCTTGTCTTCCATTAACATGCTGCAATGAGATTCTTAGTAGAATCTTAGTAGATTCTGTGAAGGTCTTTGTTTGTCGAACGTTGTGTGTATCCTCAGGCAGTTTGGCAGCTACGTGTGGAATGCTATCACTGCAGATGAGTAGAACTGGCAGACCTCCGTCAGGATAAAGTGGAAGTCTCATTATTCAGGGGAAAGTTGTTCCAAAAGGAACGGGGTAGAAGGCACCGCTTCTCAGGGGTGGTGCTCCGCGTGCTCGGCCTACATCACAGCCAGGACTAGCAGCCTTCTGTTCAATCTAACCCTGCTTCCGAAACTTCAGAACTGCATACAGGTTCCATTCAGTACGAGCCAGTATGAAGAGTGCGTGTGTTATACTAGCTATGGATCGCATTCCGACATTGAAATATTACAGTTACATTCTTACTTGCCACAACTCTATTTTAAAACATTGCTAGTGTGTACAGAGTCTGTACTACAGACACACAAATATATTGTTTTTAATAGTCTAAATATAATCTTTTCAACCAGTGAAGCTAATGACAGTAAATACATATTTAAATCCCTTGTGCCCTGATAAACTCTCTGTAAAGCAGCTCTATAAAAACATCACATGCTGACCTTAAACGGAACCTGTTTCCTAGCTTTATAGTTTTGATGCTTTATATACTGCATGACTTATTCTTAACATCTTTTCTCACAGGAACATTTCTTAAATGCAACAAATAAAATCATTCACTGTTGGAATTCCATGAAGATTTCAAATTCATTTGACAAGACCTTTTCATTGCGGTCACTAACCTACAATTGTAAAAAATAAAAAAAATTTAAAAAACCTTATTTTCTGACTGAAAAAAACTCGGATCAGCTGCTGTGGCCCCAGACCCGGTGACTGGAAAGTGACATCTGCTAGCTATTTATTTAGTTTTACTTATTTATTCATTCTGAATAGATGCAGAAAATGGCTGTTAAGTTTACGTTCGCTCCGATAACCCGGGGCAGCAGAATGAGAGTGGGACTTCGTAGTAGCTGACACTCTGTGCCTTTGACAAGCTTCCTTCATGGTTACCTTCTCAGGCTTCACCCCACAGCTCACACCCTGGATTCAATGCCCCCACGGCCCCCCTGTACCCCGTCCTCTGACTGGCATGGCAGAGGAAGGGTGACATTAGTGAGGCTGGAACAGCCCTTGTATGTTGGGCTCTCTATTCAAGTAGGTGGCCCAGTAGACCAGGTTGAACGTGCCAAAGAGCAGGGGGAAGGCTATCCGCGACATCCTGTCGATCTTGCTCACGCTGTTAAAGGTCTTCTTGGTTTCGGGGGGTTTGGACTTGGGCTCCTCCTTCGACTCGGTGGGGGGAGGCGGAGCGCTTTTGGCGATGGTGGCCAGCGCGGGATCCCTGGCGATGTTGGGGGCGTAGGCCGTGGCCGTATATGTGTTGTTTTTCTTGATGAGCGATTCCCTCTTTTTCTTTTGCTAAAACGGGAAAGGGGGATACTTCAGGACACACCATTGTTACACGAACATACATCAAGCACAGTCAACACCGAAAAACGTAGGATCAACACAGGAGTTCATTAAATACTCTTTATTGTACACTGCTTAACTCAAATCTCTGGGAATCAGATTAATTTTCTTTAACCTCATTAACCGTGCTTAGTTTCTGAATTCTGAATGAAATGTCCTCACGTTCAGTTGGGTTTGCATGCACCCATTTCTCTTGATGAAGTGTAATGAATGGAGATGTACGTTTTTCAGCATGTATGATTTTTTGCATGAATTTATTTTTTTTTTTTTGGGGGGGGGGTACCTTTTCAGGAACCACGCTTTTGCCATCCCAGGCATAGCTCCTCTTGGTGAAGTAGTTGACGGTGGCAAATTCGATGAGGGCGGAGAAGACGAAGGCGTAGCAAACGGCGATGAACCAGTCCATGGCGGTGGCGTACGCCACCTTGGGCAGGGAGTTCCTGGCACTAATGCTGAGAGTCGTCATCGTCAGCACGGTGGTCACTCCTGCGGGGATCATGAGAAGGTGAGCTACCCAAATGGAACACATAGCTATCAGAAGCCACCACCCCCCCCAATCAGGATGCCAAACTTTCATGGAGCAAAGGGCAGGGGCCACCCCCACCCACCTAATAATGCAGTAGAAGCACTCATATCTGGTGTTCCAAAATATCAGTATAAAAATGAAAAGTTCCTAAAAATAAATAACAATACTATTCTATTAAAAATTGACACTAAAATTAACAAAAAATAAATAAAATCATTGTGCAATATGACAGCAATACATTAGCTGTGTCTTTGCTCGATCCGCCATTGTTACAACTTCATGATTCTTGCATTGTATCAAACATGCGACTTCATCTGGCAGTACAACTGCATGGTATTGGAACACTTTCAAGTACTGTGATACGTTTTTTGTGATAATATTGCAATATTTATTAAGCAAAAAAGAAATTAAAAATAAATACATTTCTCACAAACCAATGAGTTTAATCAGCAAGAATAAAAATGATTATGACTGGCTCAGAAAGAGCATGCAGAGTTCATGCAAAAATAGAGGTAGTAAATTTCAGACTAATTTTTACATTTTTCATCATTACAATTGCAAAGCTTGCTAAAATTAGTTTCTTATGACAGAATATAAATGTTTTAGCGAAACTAAACCGCTCCACATGCTCATTGAATTCTATCACCAAGATTTCTAAATACCAGGACTGTATTGAAAAAGAACATAATGAATATACCATGTGAATTATTAATACCTTATGAATATTATGAATACAGTGATCCTCCGCCTATCGCAGAAGTTACGTTCCAGACCCATCAGTGACAGGTAAAATCCGCGATATAGAAAGACCGTATAAATAAACATTTTTTAATAGTTTAAGCATTTCAGTGCCCCTCCCACACGCTTTAAACGCATGTAAACGTATTAAACCACATTTTGCAAACACATATGTGGATGTCGGGCTAAGGATGTTAGTAACATAATAATAATAATAATAAATAATAATAATAATATAATGTATATGTATATATACACATCTGTCTCTCTCTGTATACATAAGGGAATATGTAAAAATAAAAGCATTTTAAGCTCCGTCTGGGTACGATTGGGAGCCATCGTAGGGCTTAAAACAAAACGAAACGTTCACAAAAAGTTTGCTCACAACAATCGGACCACAAGCAAGGGACGCGATAGGCAGAGAACTGTGATGCTTCGGGGAAAAATCCGCGATACAGCGGGGGCGCGATAGCTTAACCGCGATATAGCGGGGGATCACTGTATACCTTACACCACTGTATAATGCCTGTACACTGTGAAGGTATGTGTGAAGGTATGCAAAAGCCTGATCTGCATGTACATAACTTGCAATGTCAATATTAATATCGCACATCGCCAGTGGTGGGCATGGCTCCGCTAATCCGCTAACTGCTAATTAGCGAAGCTATCCTTTTCATTAGTGGATTAGTATTTCCGCAAACTTTGAAAACTGTTAGCAGACCAATTAGCTTCCGCTATATTTAGTTCCACTAACTGAAAATTTGATAACATTTTTTGCAGGTAAAGTGAATAAAGTTTAACATTAAAAAATGTTTGTATACCCTAAAATCATACACATTTGTTCCTGTCTATTGTGAGCGTGTCTGAAACCGTCTATCTGGCACGCTGTTGGCTGACTATGTGTAAACACTACGACGTGATTGACCGATAACTTGTTGGATTTAAAGTAGTTTGGGCTAAATTTTAGTGAATGAAGATAAAATCCATTTAAACTGGGGTACCCTGAACTAAGCAGAGAACAGAGGCCTGTATCATGAAGCTGGATCTCTTGCTTAGCTGGATAACTTGTTGGATTTAAGGTACCCTAGTTTAAATGTAAGCCTACTTTACTGTAATGTACTTTTCGTTTAGCTGTGTCCACTACTGCACATCACCCAGCACTATCTGCCAGTGACATCGCAGTGTGTTAAAATAACTGCAATAATCACCAGTGTGTGTATAAAAGGATTAAAGTAAGTTTAAGAATTGTATTACAGTGTTTATGAAGAGTAACATTAATTTAGAATACTCCGATGTTGCAGCTACAAGGGCTTTTACTGTAAAATAGTTAGCTAATAGTTACAATTTTCCTCCATTACAAATGCTACAATCATTTAATTCTTTAAAAATAACTAGTGATGGGGAAAAGCAGTACAAAAAAAAACAGTAGGAGAAGCAGTGAAACTCATCAGTTACGCCTGAGTTTAACCCACTTCCTCGTGCACACTGGCTCCATTAGACTCGGCACTGGCTGACAGTCCCCTGCAATCCCACGCACTGCGGTTTCCTTACTTGTTAAGTCTGACTTCTCCCATCGCTAGTTACATCCACTGCTCCTCTATAAATGAACTACACTAATCAGACCCACACTGAAAAAAAGTGAACTGTTAAAAAACTTGCTTCAATTGGTAACAGACAAATGAATTAAGTTTTTTCAAATCAAGTTAACAAGTTTAACGAAGTTTTTACAGTGCAGAGAGTAGAAAACAATGCAAATATAAATAACGTTGCTTACTGTGCCCTGTACAGACTGACTTTAGCTCCAGTGGAGTGATTGAGGCACTCGCTGTATCTACACGTCTCGTAATGCATGCCGCCCTTGGCCACAGTCACCTCTGCCCCCTTGCTGTCAGAGGAATTCCTAATGCCAGGAATAGTGGCTGTGATTACGGGGATTTTGTGTGAGAGTCGAGCACTCGGGCGGCAAATGCCCATGCTCCTGAAATACCCATATACGCTCTTAGTTCCCCCCATGCGTAATGAAACACTGCTGGCCGTCCCTTCGCTTGTGGCGACGTTCCTCCAGGGGACCTCTTGGGCGCTACATCGGCTGGAGAGCACTGACTGCTGAACGTCCTCACATCACAACCACACTGCTTCTCTGATCAGATGCAGTGAGAATGGAGGGGGGGGTGATGTATCACACAAACTCATCTGTAATGTGGTTCTTCCCGACGATGGTGTCTCCCCAGGTAAATAGCGAATACAATTAACAGCAAAATTACACTGGATTAACAATTCAATCCATGACCCATCCTGAGCCACCTCATCACATTTTACTTTTTGTATGTCTTATACATAATCGCTTAGAAATTATGCAGTATTAATTCATTGTTTCATATTTTATTGGGATCCACATGTAACAATATATGAAACCAAAAGTAGCTAATTGAGGTCAGAGATGTAATTAGCTCAGGCAGTTTCAGACCAGGGCCGTCTATCCGCTTAAAAACCATTAAGAAGCAGTAACTGGAATCTGCTGCCGCCACCTAATTAAAACAGCTGTGTCCCGACCGCCGCCTCTGGATTTTGCGCCGCCTTCCGCCCAAAGATACAGCCGCTCATAGCTCCGCACAGCCCCGGCATTGTCTGTTAATGTAGTCATGCCTTGATGTTTAATTATTATTATTTTTTTGCACTCGTCCTGTCTGACTTTATGTATATACAGTGCTCACAAAAAGTCTTGGGACACTTGCTCAATTTAGTAAAAATATTGCGAAGATATTGGTTTTATAACAAAAATCATTACTCAATTCATCCATCCATCCATCCATCCATTTCTGAAACCGCTTAATCCCAACTGGGGTCGCGGGGGGGACCGGAGCCTATCCCGGGAACAATGGGCGCAGGCGGGAACCAACCCTCAGGGCGCACACACACTCAGGGCGCACACACACTCAGGGCGCACACAATCAGGGCGCACACGCACAGGGCGCACACACTTACACACACAACTACAGGGCCAATTTAGACTCTTACTCAATCAATTTGTTTACAAAAAATATCACATTAGAAACAACCAGAAGTTTTAAAGTGAAACATTAATTTCAAGTACTAAACTGAAACCCGAATGATATTTCTAAAACAGCTGTTCTGAGCTAAAAAGTTCATGGACAATCATCATTGCTTTGTAACCAGTAACATCTTTGCAGTAACACATAACACCAAACATTTGTGTTTAGTATCCCTTCGGAAGCAAATGACTACGATTGCAATTTATAGTAAAATGCCAAGAACATAACTGAAAAATAACAATAATAAAGAAATGTTTGTGCGGAAGATATGTAAAGATACGTTAAACACTGCTTGTAAGTGGACTTTTTTATGAGACCAATAAATCTGTAACATCATTACAGAATCAAGCAATTAAGACTTTCTGTGGGTACCATATCGGTGTGCCGGGTTACAGTATATGTGAGAATAAAGCCGTTTACTTGACGAAAGCTCATCAGGATCCAAACAGCACCTTTTGCATAACGTGCGCATGAGGATGGAGGTGGCATGTGTGACGTTGCACAGTTGTTAGCGTGGTATGTTGTCCCTCGTGGTATGTCGTTCTGTGCAGACACAGTGATCCTACAACACAGAACTCCAGTCTCCTATTGAACATGAAGGATTTCACACCGAGAACCGTACCTGGCAGCATCTTTGATCAAACTCTTAAATTAAATCCAATTTGCTTTAAGTTAATTAAATGTAATTTGTTTTATTGGCCGTCTTGCCACTATCAGTAATGAGCTGTCAGAAGTTCTGTACTGTGTTTCATTAACACGCGGCAGAGACGCCGGCACATCCCGGTACCCACCGTACGCAAGAGAGCCTCACGCCGTGATTATCAGGGGACGAATTAGAAGAATGATGAATCAGTACTGTACAAACAATGTAATTGGTCATATTTATAGAAGACTGCATGACGTTAAGTCTCATCTGATGACACTTTTTGACAATTTTATTTGTTGTAAAGAAGGTTCACGAAGGCAACGTGTTTAAACTTCTACCTGATATGAATGCAATTCATATACATGGATATTGTATATTAAAGATCACACATAGGTCTCTGTCTCTCTCTGTCTCTCTCTCTCACTCTCTCTCACACACATACACACATGCACACACATTTACCTAACTATACCTAAATACACATCTAAATGGGGACCTTCCATTCATTTCTGTTTGAAAAACCCTAATCCCATGACGCCCTTAACCCCTACCCAGCCCAAGACTTTTGGCATTTTTCCTTTTTTGATTGCATTCACAGATTTTTATAAAATTGAGATTAACCAAATGGCGATCTGAAAAATGTCCCTAAAATTAAGGAAGTTTTACCACACTTTGGGGACAAATGTGATCTATACAAACCCCCCCCACACACACACACAAACTCACACATGTACTCACATCTTTGTGGCGACCGTCCATTCATTTCTATGGACAAAACCCTAATCCCAACAATGAAAGCCTTAACCCCTAACCCAGCCATAAATAACCAAGCACAAAACTTTTGGCATCTATAGTTTCTTGACTGCAGTCACAGATTTTTATAAAATTGAGTTTCCCCTTGTGGGGAACAAAAAAATGTATATCTAATGCAATGGCGTCGGTTTGCTTTCAACACTGGTAGGACCCAAATCAGCTCCGAACCCCTCCCCCCCAAACATACACAGTACTCCCACAATATTGGTAGGGACATTTCCCTACCGTCCATACCCAAAGCTACGCCCTTGATCTAATGTATTCAATGTGTACATACGCACACACACATTAAATTGATGTGCTGGATTCAATCTATAAGACTTTGACAGTTTCATAGAGAGCAAGGTTCGTTGCTCCTCCTGTGTGTTGGATCAGTATCTCTTGATGTCCCATGGGGAGCTGTTAACCTAAACACCGCACACTTAAATCCTTCAGATCTGCCCTGAGACCAGGTGGTTTACCTCCGTAAACAATGTGAAGCACAGGAGAACAGATGAACAACCATGCTGAGATAACTGTGCAGATTTAACTGCTGGGCCGGAAATCCCAAACAACATTTACCCATCAGCAACTCGGAAATCAGAACTGGAATCAGTTACTCACACCTTCAATCACCCCGCAGTTTCCATACTCAGGACTGGACCACGCTTTTCATGCTAGCTGCGCCCTACTCCTGCTTATCCCCAAAATGTACAGTATGGGTGCAGAATTGAATGAGGACCCAAAGATTCCCTGACGTTCTGCTAGGCAAAGCCAGGAGCCTGGCCCAGGCAGCGTGGCACCTCAATGCGTGCTGATTCAATCAGCAGATACATCAAGGAGCAGCTACACAGACCTGTAAACACACTGCGAACTGAATCACAGGACGACAAATGAGTAACGGCAACGACCCGAGGCTGATATAGAAGCCGTGTGATGCTGCACACGGCACAAAGCAAAGCCGTTTAGCACACAATACGGACACAACGCAGGTTAATATAAGCTCCTCATCTCGTCTTACAATGACCAGCAAGCATCGCTGTACAATGGCAGAGTCATTAAACCATGAAAAGAACAAACCCTACTCACACATGTCCATTGTGTGACACAGCTCTGATTGGTTTTCATTTGAAGATTAAATTTAAATTCCACGCAGCATCTGTAGCTTCTTTTTTATACTCTACTTATACTTTTTGTACTCTGAATGGTGCATGTTAGGTATCGACTTAATTAGACAGCGAGGTAACTACCATTCGGGCCTGAAAAGCCACTGGGGGGGGGGAATCTGTCAAGTTTCATCCACATCCAGCTGAACAGCTAGAATTCTCTGCTACCCCCCACCTTTGAAATCTCCTACAGGAGACAAACTTTTATTTTTTTAACTATTTCCATAAAACTACATTACAGTGCGATTTACTCGCTGTAATTTTGTTTCGTGTTACCCCCACACCTTAGTGCATCCTGTTTTAACGTTTCGCTTTGATACTTATAGCACTCATTTTTACCCGGCATATTTGTTAAAATGTTAAAATGTTTCATTCTGCCAGGTATATTGAGACTTTACTGAATTCTGGGCTGTTAAACATTAGGATCAGTACTTGGGATTACAAAAAATTGGACTGGGAGAATTGACAAAAAATGGCAACGTCTGGAGGGTAATTGTCTGTAAATTAGCATTCTACATTCTAGCTGTATTTGCTGAAGATCGGTTTGATAAATTACCTGTGAGCAGCTCAATATGAGAAGATGAATGTTAAAACCACTGCAGGGCTGGGTGTTATTGAGCCTCACTGTCTCTTTTTTCCTTAGGGAACTGATCTTTAATTCATATATAAAGAGGTGCACTCACCAAACACAGTCCTGGCGGGGACTGATTCTCTGTTAAGCCAAAAGGACACCTGGGACAGGATCACTGTCATTATGCAGGGTAGGTAGGTCTGGATGACAAAGTAACCGATCTTCCTCTTCAAGTGAAAGTGTGTCGTCATGACAACGTATTCTCCTATGAGTGGCCAGGAGATGAGAAGGCATTTTGGTGAACAAAACGGACAAGGCAACAGGGGATAACACATGTGTATTTTATCCAACTTTAGGTTAACGTGTACTCTATCATGTGTGCGTATCACTGTTGTCATGACTACGACTGCCTTAGCTGCGCAGACTGATCTAATCCCATAGCCACCTCCTTTCACATGGGTTCATACATATTGCTAATACATCTTTCACTTGTTAAATCATTTTGAATATTACCGAACACAACAAAATTTTATAAGGAGTATGATTGCCATCCTACTCATTAGTAACGTATGTGCATTTTAACACTTATACTTAAGTGACCTAACCAAGTCACATCATTTAAATAGACAAGTAACAGTAATTGTGTTATCGGTAATTTAAACAGCGTGACTCACATTCATGAGAATACAGAAGCTGACCACCGCAAAGGTCAAAAGCACACCAGTAAAACAGAATTCTGCCATATTTAGGAATAGGCTGTAAAGAATCAGGTCAGGACTGCTAGGAGACAGTCTGCTTGTGTTCTTGTGGACCTTATAGGTTAGGTTCCATCCAGTCAGCCCTGCAGCCAGTCACCTATTTCCAAAATCCAGGGGGGGGACACTAACTCAAGGGAGGATACTCACCAGGGGGGAGACACTCACCCGAGGGAGGACACTCACCAGGGGGGAGACATTCACCCGGAGGGGTACACTCACTCAAGGAAGGAACCCTCACCCAGGTGAGCACACTCACCGAAGGGGGGGGGGCATTCGCCCGGAGGGGGACACTCACCAGAGGGGGACATCCACCCAAGGGGAGACACTCACCTGAGGGGGGACACTCACCCAAGAGGGACACTCACCAGAGGGAGACACTCACCCAGGGAGGACACGTACCCAAGGAGGGACACTCACCAGAGGGGGACATTCACCCAAGGGGAGACACTCACCTGAGGGGGGACACTCACCAGAGGGGGACATTCACCCAAGGGGAGACACTCACCTGAGGGGGGACACTCACCAGTGGGGGACATTCACCCAAGGGGAGACACTCACCAGAGGGGGACATTCACCCAAGAGGGACACTCACCAGAGGGAGACACTCACCAGAGGGGGACATTCACCCAAGAGGGACACTCACCAGAGGGAGACTCTCACCGGAGGGGAGACACTCACCAGAGGAGGGCATTCACCCAAGGGGAGACACTCACCAGAGGGAGACACTCACCAGAGGGGGATACTCACCCAGCGGTAGATACTCACCCAGGGAGGACACGTACCCAAGAAGGGACACTCACCAGAGGGGGGACACTCACCCATGGGATACACTCACCCATGGGATACACTCACCCGAGGGGGGACACTCACCCAGGGAGGGACACTCACCCGTGGGGGGACACTCACACAAACACTCACCCAGGCAACACTCACCTGTGCTGGACTGCACTATTCCAGAGTCCACAGTCTGTCCAAGTAAGTCATACTGGTTCAGGCGGGATCCATCTTCAGCAACTACCACAGACTGTTGTGCCCCCCTAGTCCACACATACACTACTTCTGCACGTGTGTAGGCATCTGACAGGGAAAGGATTAGGGATCCAAAGTTTACATTTAGACAAACTCGTTTCATTTACTGTCCTCATTTTCCATCCCAGGCTCCTTGTTTATTTCCCACATCCCTTTTGGGGAAATACAGGCTGGAATCTTCCCCTTGTTGGGGGTAACCAGGGCTCAGAGATTCATCCACAGTCTGCCGCTCGCACCCTGCCACCAGCTTCAGGTTCCCCTGAGATGATGCATGAATGACTGATCAAAGCAGCTTTTACATGCAACCTGGAAAGTAACATCTGAGACAGTAGAAGTGGGACGGAGCACTCACAGCTGCCAAACTTTAGTGGACAGGCGTGGGCGTCCATGGGGAAGTCCTCCAAATGCATTGGACATTCCGCCCGCACAGTCAGCCTGGAGACAGGAAGAATGAAAGGTCATGAGGCCATACTTTATGTCCTGTTATGTACAATTAGGTACAGTTATGTACCATTATGTACCATCACATGCCATTATGTACCATTACGTACCATTATGTATTGTTGTGTACCATTGTATACCATCATGTACTGTCGTGTACCATTGTATACCATCATTTACCGCTATGTACCATTATATACCATTATGTAGCGTTATGTATCATGCACACAAGGTCTTCATGGGCACATCAGGAGCTCAAATGACTCTGACAAAAACAGGGTGGCGCTGCACTTCCTCTGGACTTAATCCTTTTTATTTCTAGACCAGTGTTTCCCAACCTGGCCTTTAGGGACCCCCAAGACAGTCCACATTTTTACTGCATGTTTACTGCATGTTTGGCAAACACTGCCCTAGACCCAAAGCTCCTTTGGTTGTTCCATATATTTGCCATAACCACTAATCCTAGGCAGGGTCAGGTTATTCATGAAGACTATTCACCTTGGTAGTACAGTAATTGCATATTTACTCAGAAAAAAAAACACAATTTAACATTAGAGCATATGCAAATGAACACTAACACAATTAAAAATAAGAATTTCTTCATTTTTTATATCTTGTTGGACGGCTATATAAACTCCACTTTTGCTCCCAAACCTCTCCTCAGGGCATTTCAGCCATTCCATGTATTTGTTAAATTTCTCCACCAGCTCAATTAATCAATCAACTTGATTTGTTAATTAACTCAATGAGATACTGATTAGCCAAACAAGGTGTGCTAGTGGTCAGGTCAAAAAATTCAGGGGTGTATTGGACAGTCGTGGCAAGAACAGAGGTTATTTTAGGAGATGTGTTGAAATGGCAAAGCTGACACATTTGACAGACATAATATCAACTTCATATCATTTTACACCAACATGAGGATCATTTATATATAAGTTTCTGTGACTAAGACTTTTGCACAGTATTTAAACTGAACTGTTCCACTTATACACGCTGACTGATATCCAGCCATGAACTCAAATATAAACTGTGAGATATTCTATAATGAGCAGTTAGGGGGGAAATGGAGGAATTTCAAGACTTGAACTTGGTACCTCATGGTGTAGAGCAGCGTCCCGTCCTCTGTGATGCGCAGTAGTTTGTTGGGCATCGTCATGTTGTGGGCTACGGACTTCTTTCCATTGTGGAAGAAGGTGTCTGGGGTCCAGATCTTGCTGGCCATCAGATTGTTGAGGCGCAGCACAGTCATCGGCCCCTTGAACTTCAGCCTCTCGTCTTTCCAGCTTTGCCGGAAAAAAACATCAATAGTATATTCCTGTGCGGGCAACAAAAGAGTCCGGCTCAGCCTCTTCGCTAGTACCTTGGGAGAGTTTGTAATACACCGAGGAGAACGCATCAGCATGCCACCTTGACTCGCCGGCTAAGTGTATATGACCTATTTATTCCCAGAGCAGGAATTCTGAGAAGAAGCAGAGAAGGCTTTCACGAAGACTACAGTGCTTAATTGGAACATCCCTTTAATATTGCAGTGAAGGATGGATTTGCCTGGAAACCCACTAATAATGACATGTCAGTGCGGCGTTGCATAAAATAACACAGTATGTCAGGGTTAGCAGGAGAGACCAATCTTAGAGGAAAGGGAATTAGTAGCCAGAATACATTAGCTATTACGCGTAAATGTAGTACAAAATGTGTATAACAGAAAGAAGAAAAAATTAGGACTTTAACATATTATATTGTACTGTATGTACTGTAAAGAACTGAATTCAATTTGCGGGCAGCTGCCGGCTGTCGTTTCCCTGAATCAAGTAATTAGAGTTTCGTAAAGAAAGCAACAGTGTATTCTGTACGAGGGGATAAGGAATAGCAGTGTATCATAAGGCTACAGCGTGAACCAATTTACTTTATAAACTTGCTCAAGTTGCTAAAAGTGGAGAGCAAATTTCCAGAATATGATTTTGAGAAAATTGCTGTAGACTTCATGAGTTTTGCAAATTTAACGATCTTCTTTGTAGGATTATATGAGGACATAGTGAACTTTGGTTCCCAGTACTGTAACATGTGATGAGGGAGCCTGACTTAAGGTCATGGGTGGTCTCATCTCAAAAAACAACACAAATGGACTGAGTGAGTTTAGGAAATTTGCTCTTCAACTGAGAAATCAACGAATGGCAAAATATGAAGGTCATGGCTACTAAAAATACTACAATTATGTAGGACCGCAGCGCTTCAACATGTGTAGCCACGTGGCAAATAAACAACTGATTTCTGGTAACTATTCAAGCAATGCTGAGACCATAACAGTCATTAACCAAGAGTGGAGGAGCTGGATAAATGTCCACATTTGTGGAGCTGTATGGTTATCAGGTCCAGAAAAAGGAATACAATTCAGACAATTCCTTTGCTTTCTTCCTAACAGTGAAACAAAACATAAGGTTAACAATCTACAGCACCCATGCAGAAGGCAATGAACAGTGGTGTAAAATGACAAATAAATGCAGAGTGAAGGAACACGGACGTACCATGTCATGGTCTGATACCGGTCCGAAACTCGTCACAAAAATGTCAGTCTTGACTTCTGTTAAACGCTCTGTTGAAGCAGGAAATTAACAGGTGAAGTAATCCTTATTAAAACTCCTCATGATCCCACATTCATTGATAGAATGTTTTTATACACCGATTCAGGTATCCCAGTGTCCAAACATAATTAACCAAGTTCCATCATAGCAAGAATGTGTATAAACCATCTGTGTTCCTCGACACTTTGCTAAGAGAAAATCACAAATTACACAGACTGTTAGAAAGACATAACATTTACTGTAACTATAGTGTGTCAAAAAAGGGAGGAGAAGGTCATTTCATTATTTCCTTACCAAATGAAGCTGAAAATATTGTGATAAGATGATTAACTAAGTACTTCAAAAGATAATTACTAAGCTCTATTTATGGAAGTTCTCATGTGAGGAGAACAAACAAGCGACAAAACTAACTACATATCTCCATCCAAATCTATCAAAAATGTCAGTCGGCAGTTATATGGCTGTTTTCCATATATAATATAAAACTTTATCAACATGCAAAGATACTTTGAGTAATTTTTATTTCCCCTGTAAATATGAGTGAGTACTTGTATGAGTACTTGGTTATGGTTTGTGTGAGCAGCAAATGTGAGTATGAAATATGAACATACTTCATAGGCTAAACAGAAACAGATACAGTATCTTGTTAACATGCCTACCGGTGCCTCCGGGCAACAGGTTCCATTCCTGCCTAGAGGTAATCATTTTCAAGTTGTCCTTATAAAAAAAACACACACACTAGAGCAGCTGAGCTATCATGTAAGAAGGCTACAACGGGCGAGGCCACACCCACTTATTGTGCTCCTGAAGGAATACCATATAAGCCCCACCCCCTGTGACATCATGAGTCGCTAAGCTCCACCTATGAACCTTTTGTGACCAGGCAAAGAGCATCCTTATAGTGCTGAACACGGCTGTAGCATGATGGTGATGCAGTTTCCTGCCAATCAGCTTTCACTTGTGTAGGTCAAAAGATTCTCATTCTTAAAGTTTGTGTTTAACAATCATTTGACTGATTCTTAGTAACAAACGAAACAGTCGCTCACTGTGACCCTGATAACCATCAGCCAGTTGAAGGTGACAGGGCGGTGAGATGAGAGACACACAGCTGTGTCACCTGCTGTTTGTGTCACGTGGAGACACGTTGGGAAGATTACCTCCTAGGCCAGGCCTGAGTCGGTTGTCATAGCCGTCAAGCAGGCTGTCTAAGATCCTGGTGAACACTGTGGTGTTGTCCTTCTGCTCGTCGGAGATGCTGCTCTGCCCAGAGCTGGACAAGCCGTGTAATAGCAGCATTATTACCGTAGTAAGACTTACAACATGTGCACATACACAAGCATATATACACACAAGAAGCAAGTATGTGTGTCTTTGGGGGTCATATGTTCTGCTCTCGCGCTGTGGTGCAACCATCCTCCCGGGACAAACACTATCTTCTCATAAATCGTAAACATGGCATTTTTTAATTATTATTTGTGGTTAGGCTACATACATAAAAAATGGAAATTCCCCAGATATTTAGCTACATGATGTTTGTGTGTAACTGATTGATTAATTTGTTATTAATAATTACATTTACATTTCCAAGTTTCCGAAAATGTACAATAATAAATGAAACACTGGAGAAGCTTCAGGAAAGGAGCCGCACGAAGACGCCACTCTGAGACATTTATATTCTGCCAGTTTAGTAAACACAGTGTTCCTGTGATTTCCGATACGTCAAGGAATGTTAAACCCTGGAGATTTAGTGATATCTCGAAAATGCATGTGTCCGTCAGAATAAATTGTAACTGTAGGATAATTGATAAAACTTGTTCGTGAAGCCTTTTTGTTGTTTCCTTTTTGAGAAGGGGAGAAACGTTCGGTAAAAGTGATCTGCATACGGAGCAAGCCATGCGATGGGCTCTCAATGAAACGCTATCGCCATCTGCAGGTCATCCGAAGAGCAACAGGAACATCCAGTACACACACTGCAGACACAGGAAGTAAGCAGCCCTCCATAGTATTCTCCAATTGCACCATCCTATCATCTGTGCTAATTAAGCCAAGCTTTTAATTAACATGTGCAATTGAGTCCTAGTGTAACGATATTAATCAAACCGTGCATTACTTTGTAGGAAACCCTATAAATGGCCTCTTATCTTAGTGATGTAGTATGGACATTAACAGACAGTACATCACTACAGCTTATGCTGAATCAAGCTGTCTCCGCTCTGCTTCTGTACTAGATGGCGGCCGAAAAGGCGGACGCCGAATTGGCTGAAAAATCATTACCTTTTCCCGCAGAGCGCGCTCAGGAACTGAACACAGGCCCATACACACATCATGGTATTTCCAGTTCGCCCCCACATTGTTCTGATTGATGTCAATTGCACTGCAAGGAAAAAATTCGCACATCAATTCAAAATACAAAGTGGAAGTCATCACCTCCAGTTACAACAATTTACATTACAACATGTTCCCACTCAGGTACGCCAAGTACGTCTCTAACTTTGCTTACGGAAACTGAAAGAAATCCATAGTTCTCTATGAAATTAGTCTTTAATCATCTATCAGCAAGGTGTATAATATTTGTTCGGCTTGCAGCGCCCTTTACTCACTGATTTGAGTCACATATGCTGCACGTAAAATAACTGATTGAAATCACTTAGGACTTATTCTAGTATCCGTCATGTCGGTTGTAAAATATAAAACCTTAGGAAAGGGCAGCCTTTTTCACTGTCAATGAAAGATGTGTAATACGCAGAGAATGGAGAATGAAAACACGTAAAGTGTCTATAGATCCGTCTGAACTTCAAAACAGACAACGCGTAGAAACCGAGACGCACCGGCTGCTTCCTCCATCTATTACAGCTTTCATAATTTCGCCGTCCGGGAGCTATAACGCCGTAATCACAGGTAGCTGACTGGATCTTTAACTATTAGTTTCTAAAAATATTTAATAAACGTACATTCTGCCTCGTCGCTCAAGAAATTGATTTTTACTGAGGTTATCATATATGGAATAGAAGGGAAACGCAGGCGAATTCGATTGCTGTTAAAATACGACTAACAGCCAGAACACTTCGGACATTGCGTATACTCATCTTAAATCAAGCAAGAAAAGCATGGTAATGCTAATAAGCATGCAATTCATATAAGGTGCGTTAAAAGATTTTACCAGGGAAGGCTGCCATAAATCGGAGACCATGTCGCTTAAGCACTGGAAGTCACCACACTTGAGTTGTAAATAATACGAATTAAGGTAAAAAAAAATGATATACAGATAAAGTTATAGAAGAGATGATATCCGTACCGTAATTCATCACATGCTTTATCATATTAATCCCTACATGCCGATCAATTGAGCAACAGTGTGTACTGTCGTAGTACAAGCAGCACACAGCGCAAGTAATCCTTCAAAATACCCAGACAGTCACGGAACAAGAATTTTATGATTTTAAAAAACTCTTCTGTATACTAAACGATCGATTCACAAGCAATTCTGGCAAAACAATGTCTGATTAATTTGTATCAGTCATTCCTCTGGAAGAAATCGATTAAGTGACGATCAAAAGACAAAATCGCTCACGGCTTTACGTTTGTGTCTTATTAAGTCAAATGAATTTAATACACATAAAATCACTTACAGTACCATGGTAAAATAAGTCGGTTACCGTGAAACTTTTTCTTAAATATACCTTTTCAGTGTTGCTTCTGTTCTGTGTCAGATCCTCAGAATCACAAATCTGTTGAATTTCTGCCCGGCTGACGCCGCCGAGTCCGCACGCCTCACACTGTGCCTCGGTGCGGGAATTAAATTCTACTCCGCTCCCGCAAATTGGTGCTCAGTGCAAAATCTGCCTGGACGGTGAGATTGTATGTAAGCAACGTTTCTCACCAAGACAATAGTAATGTGTCTCTGTGTAAAGCGGATGAGAAATGCACTGTGACTTCATGCCAGGGCGATGTTATTTTAGAATGGAAGGTGGTACCAATCTTTCATCCTAAATCCATTCCGCCAATTTTTTATATGTTGCACAATTAAACTTCCAGTGCTGTAGACTTTTCTATGCATGGTTAAGTACACATATATTTTTGTTTTCTCAGGTGTTATTTAAGTTTGATATTCCTTATGGACTGCACTTATATTTCATGTTCTTCAAAGCAAAAACATTTTGTATAGGGGATACACGCATTAGTATTCAGTGCAACTACCACTGTTATTTGATCACAAAAATACAGTTATCTATGTGTAGAAACGAATTGTTATGATTCAGATAGCTGTTCCATGGGATTTATAGATCAGCAATATCCTGGATGAATCTTTATTTAATTGTACATATATCACAACACCAAAAGCTCATTTACTGTGTCTTAAATAGGCCTAGTTCACATATGTGTGCACTGTACTCTCCAATTTAATGATGGGTCCATTTAATGAAACCCAGACTATCAAGCTTCCTAAGTAACATGTAACACACATCTAACATTTAGCTGCAATTCTGACCAAGAATGAAAAAAGCAAGGAAGTGAAGACTATTTTACAACTATCTTACCATGCTTCTAAGATTTGTTTCTTATATCCGTCACAAGAGAAAAGTGACGGGATTCAACTGACATACAAGGCAAAAAGATCACATATACGGGGTGTAGTAGAGATCAGATATACAGGGTATAGTAAAGATCACATATATGGGGTGTAGTAAATATCACATACACAGGGTGTAGCAAAGATCACATATATGGGGTGTAGTAAAGATCACACATACGGGTGTAGTAAAGATCAGATATTGTATGTAAGGTGTAATAAAAATCACATATATGGGGTGAAGTAAAGATCACAGATACTGAGCATAGTGCGAATCATGGTGTGGTAATGATCATGTATACGGGGTGTAGTAGAATAATGATGTCGTATTTGGGGTATAGAAATGACCACATATACCACGTGTAGTAAAGACCACATATATGGGGGACCATAAAGATCGTGCCTATGGTGCGGTACAGTAATGATCACTTATGTGGAGTTTAGTGATGACCACATATATAGGGCATAGTTAAGATTACATATATGAAAAGTTATATATGACGGTATGTTAAAAGTCATGTATATGGGGTCTAGTATAGATCATGTACACAGGGTGTAGAAAAAATCGCATATACGGGTGTAACAAAGATCACATATACTGGATATAGGAAAAATCACCAACAAAGGGTGCAGTAAAGATAACTTATGCAGGGTGCAGCAAAAAGCACATATATGGGGTGTAGTAAAAATCATATATATGGGGTGAAGTAGAGATCATGTAAATTGGGTAAAGTAAATATTAAATACACAGGATGCAGTAAAGGCAATGTATATGGGGTATAAAGGTCACTTATACAGGATGCAGTAAAGCCAATGTATATGGGGTGTAAAGGTCACGTATACAGGATGCAGTAAAGGAAACGTATATGGGGTGTAAAGGTCACGTATACAGGATGCAGTAAAGGAAACGTGTATGGGGTGTAAAGGTCACGTATACAGGATGCAGTAAAGGAAACGTGTATGGGGTGTAAAGGTCACGTATACAGGAT
>JAODLD010000002.1:6251559-6264706 GCA_026781065.1 Mormyrops boulengeri
GCTGTTGGGCGGTGCCTGTGGAGTGAGCACAGGGGGTAGGGGCAGGAGGAGGGGCCGGGGGAGGGACCAGGGAGGGGCCAGGGGAGGGGCAGGAGGAGGAGCCGGGGGAGGGGCCAGGGCATTAGCATTAGAGTGGCATCTCTCTCATAAGTTGCTCGGGGTAGCTCTGCCAGCCAATGCTTGCCCAGGGCACTTGATGCAAGGTGCCAGTGTGACTTAAAGCTGGGCTGCCTTTGTTTTAAGCCAGCGTATCAGGTGGCCACGTCAGGAGCGACCCCTACAGGCTGGCCGGGGAACTGCGGGCCGACCAGCAGTCAGTGGCGAGAGACGCTGAGCAGCATTCCCTGTGGAGCCCAGTGTGAATGGAGCAGTCCGCTTGGCAGAGCCTGTCTGAGAGGGCCCCCAGCCTACCTCTGAGGCAGGGCGCTACCATGTGATACTGAGTGAAAGGGGGAGGAGAATCAAGAGGAGAGCACTCAAAAAATGAGGAGCTGAGGCATTTGTAGACAGAGACCACGAGGGCGGGGTTAGACGACCAGAGCTATTCGACAACAGCTTCAACAGACATACAGCCATGTACAATTCTGACAAATTAAATAAGAGAATCAAAACAACAACAGAAAGGTAAGGCAGGGTGAAGCAGTTAGTCTATCCGCCGCCCTGACATGTGAAAAGGGGTCCTTTGGCTTTAAGAGTGGCTTGGGAGCACGCCCAGAGCGCCGTGGCAACAGCCAGCGGGGGGCGCGGCTTTTTGAATGCCTTCCATCACGGACCAGGTTGTGGCTGCAAATGTCAGCTGCTGATGGCGGCACGCGGCCGGTGGACGTGGGGGAATCTGCGGGGAGGCGCTGAGGCATACTGTACTGGGGGCCCTTTCTGAAACGGTAGCGATGAGTGTACCGCGTGGGCCGGCTCCCAGAAGGCATGGCACTGTCTTCTGGGAGCAATAACGTACGCTCTACTGGTATCCAAACAAAACAGCGCACATGGACCTTACATGGCCCCAGAAGTAAATAGAAAACAATCCGCTTTGCTTATAAGACACGCGGCGCTGGCAAAACCATGGACGCACCCCTAGTTCCACAAAGTCACGCACTTCTAACCATGTGCTAAGTGTGTGATTACGGTCAGGATGGCCGTGTACCCTCGAGATCCATGTGTCTTTAGCCTTTATGATGTACCTAAGACAGAACTGGAAAGATTTAACAAAAACTGCTAGCCCTTTCAGAAGATGGAAGTGAGATGAAACCTCTGATGTGTACCTGATGCCCACCTTTATTTGTGCTGCCCGAATGAAATGGAAACTGAACAGTGCAGAACAGCTTCTGCTCAAAGACCAGACTTGGGCCTTCGTGAGCTAAGTGTGTGGCTGCATGGATGCGGTGCCCCTGCTGTGTCATTATGCCGGGTGGGTTAATTACCGGCCCATTCTCGCCGCCGCTCGCCGCAGCTGTGGCCTCCAAAGCAGCCACGTGGGAAGCCCTCCTTAGCGCCCGGTTGGTCCTCATGGTGGAGAAGTAGTTGACGGCAGCAAATT
Source organism: Mormyrops boulengeri (assembly GCA_026781065.1). Lineage (NCBI taxonomy): Eukaryota > Metazoa > Chordata > Actinopteri > Osteoglossiformes > Mormyridae > Mormyrops > Mormyrops boulengeri. The sequence continues at coordinate 6,253,097 of JAODLD010000002.1, forward strand.
CGATGAGGGCCGAAAAAACGAATGCGAAGCAGACGGCAATGAACCAGTCCATGGCGGTGGCATAGGACACCTTGGGCAGGGAGTGTCGGGCCCCAATACTCAGCGTGGTCATGGTCAGCATAGCGGTGATGCCTGGGACACACGGCACAGGGGGGACATTCAGAGAGAGACAGTGGACATTCAGAGTGAGACAATGGACATTCAGCTCACTGTCATTTCTACTGAACAGACATAAAGTAGTGAGAAAGAGTGACGTGCAGCACAGAGTATGGATCACACACAGCACCGTATTGTTACAGAGTATAAATTCAGTCCTTCCAGAAGGATTTCCGTAGCTCCAATGCAAGACAACAGCATAAACAAAATCTTATCTCTACACATGAAATTCTGGTAATTGAGTGAGTTTTCTAAGTACCCAATTAAATAACATGCTTAAGTGGGCTATGAATATTTATTAGTGACAAATGTCAGACCCATTTAGAGGAAAATGGGCTGCTTTATATAAAATGTTAAGAGGGAGGAAAATTTATACTTGCTTTTGTCATAGTGGGTGGGGATTTTTTTTTTGATATTTGTAAATCAAGCATTTACATACTGGACTGGTGGGAGTTTAAACACATACTGTAATGAAGATGCCTGACATGCGCAAAGTAGAATCAAATAATAATGGAAAATGATAAAAATCATAAACATTTTTTCAGGAAGGAGTTCTTTTGCAAGAACCTCTCGGAACATCTTGCGGTTACGTGTGATTTGTTAGCAAAAATCATTTTCCTATTGTTGTTGAAGGAAAATCGTCAGAGGCATAAACACAGCAGCCTAACAGTCGGTGTCCCTCTTTTACTGAAGAGGAACTTTCCCGAGAAATGAGACAGCGAACTAACCAGCTAAAGACATGCGACTTCTGGAGCTCTTGTGCATGCAGTCTTTTGGTATCTGCGCCTACGTTCTGTGGCACAACCCTTCAGTTCAAAACGGGGACAGACGGAGAAACAGGAGGTGGCCCTACCAGCCGTGGTTCGCGCCGGGACGGACTCTTTGTTGATCCAGAACACAACTTGTGACATCACAACAGTCATGATCAGCGGTATGTATGTCTGAATGAGGTAGTATCCCAGTTTCCTCTCCAGCATGAAATAGATTACTTGCACAGAGTATTCGCCTAGAAGAAGAAGAAATTGGTAAATGGAAAACGCAACTACAAGTGTGTGTCGGCTTCTAAAAATGCCAGGGCTACTCAGAAAGTAATCTTCACTTGGACAGTTAAAAAAAATATCGTGTAAGGAATCTGTATCAGAGGAACATGATAGACTTAGAATAACACCAAAGGCCTAGATATGTGTAAAAAGATTTCACGCTATTTCAAGGGAATTAGATCGAAATTTCTTAGGTGAGTCATACAATTAGCTCAATGTAAGGGGGCCAACACTGTTATTTAATAAAAGAGACAAGATGAGAGTACTGTTGAATTCAGAGTACTAAGTAAGTATCAACCTTTTGGGAAGAAAAGTTTGTTCTATAGCTGTGTTGACTTATTTTGATGTCTTATATTTATAACGTAAGTCATCCATGCATCCATATTCTGTCCACTTGTCCTAGTGAACACTGTGCTTGTACACGTTCTCTTTTTATTTCTTGTGTCTAAAATTATAATGTCCAACGACATGAAAAAGCCCAGCATCAGAGGCCCCCAGTCCGGGTCCCTGCCATTGCTGACGGATCCGTTTTTATAATCACTGGAGTGACTTGCGAGTCGTGCTGAGGTAGCTGACTCTCTGAATCATAAGTACTTCAGCAGATATAATTAAGAGCGGCGATTCGGTGAGCGCGGCACGTACTCCGTCTGTTGGGAGTCACAGCACTTCTAAATCGAGCGGAGTGTGCTTAAATGTGCTGCTTTCAAAATGAATCACATTTACAAGGGGGCCTGCATATGCGGAGGGAGGTGGGTGAATCACTTTTGCTCTGTAGTGAGGTCAGAGTCAGTTTCTCTGACATCACTGAGGTTATAGTAAATAGCTGCCACGTCGAGGTTAAACGTGTCCCCAGTTAATATGCTTTGTATTCAGCATCGGAGTAGGGGGGGAGCATGCGGTTCAGTGGGATAAGCCTCTGTGCCCGTGATTGGAAGGTTGCTGGTTCGATCTCCAACCTCAGAAGTATAGTTGCATCTGTCGATCCTTGAGCAAGGCCCTTAATCCCAAGCTCTATGGATGCTGCTGCCCTTCTCTGCTAAGCTTGCTCTCACCTGTAAATGTTCCTGTGTGTCATGTAGAGCAAGATAAGGCAGGAAAAAGAGGTTTTTAATTACCACAGCTGTGACATACTAGCCAAATACCAGAACACTTCTGGTATTTGCGCCATGACCCTTGCCCTGACCTTAGCATGTACTGGTACCTGTGTTCAGCCTCAGAGTTTCATTGGATAATGTCTGTCCCACCAAGTCATACTGCAGCAAGCTTGATGACGCTTTCGGTACATCCAGTGAGAGCGGCCCCTTCTTCCAGGTGTAGACGACCTCGGTGTTTGCATAGCCGTCTGCATTTTCAGACAGACATTGTCCTGTCAGGGATTAGTCATTAGGTACCTGGCTAAAGTAGCCCGAATGTAAGAAAGACCTGCTTACAGCTGCCAAATTTGAGAGGGCAGACATGGCCATCCATTGGAAAGTCCCTCAGTCTCATTGGACACTCCGCATTGATGGTCAGTCTGCGTGGACAACCAACAGATTCATCCACGTGCCTGAAACTGGAGAGTGCTATTTCCAGCACATTACAGGAATACTAAGCTGGTGTGAGGATGTCTGAGTAATTTGCCAAATACTAAGCTGTAAATGTGTGTATGTGTTAACGTGAGGTTTTTGGGCACAGCGGCGTCTGCATGGGACTGGGCACAGTTTAACGTTTCCGGCCTCGCGGGCGAGCGCAGCGGCATTCATTTCTGGCCACTCAGTGCAGGGGGCATCTGACTTAGTCACCACACCAGTCCACTGTACCTCTGTACACTGTTACGTCCCTTTTCCAAATAGAAACCTTCCAAAAATATTTAAAGGGTGAGATCTTGTTTTCCCACAAAACGTTATTTACGCTGGCAGAGGTTTCATTATAAGTTTCGTAACATAGACATGCATCAACTGATGGAAAAAGGAAGTCAAACCACTGAAAGAAGAGCAATTTCTTCTAATGGTTTAGGAAAAGTCCCCCCAAGCAGACCTCATTGTATAGAGGACCGTTCCATTCTTCATTATGCGAAACATCTTGTTTGGAGACGTCATACTGTGGACCCTGGACTTCTTTCCATTTCTGAAAAAGGTGTCTGGTGTCCAGATTCTGTTGACCATGAGGTTGTTGAGGTGCAGGACGCCAATGGGCCCATGAAATCTCAGTCTCTCATCCAACCATGTTTGACGGAAGAAAACATCAATGGTGTATTCCTACAATGGTCCGAAAGTTTAATTTGCAGATTTAAAAAGACAAAATTAAACATACAAAAAGATTGATAGATTTCAGCAATACATTCATCTTTAACTGATTAAGGAGAATGCCAGAGATGTTAACTTTCGAGTGCACAATATTAATAAAACACCATTGTTTGTCCTAGGCGTCAAGCCGATAAAAATTCCTAATCCATCTTAAATGACAGAAGCCGCAGCAAAGACACCAGGGCAAACGAGCATATCTGAGACAGGTGACTGTGAAGTAATCTATTGTTTGCTTCTAGCAGTTGAGCTTATTTGTGAACATTTGTTTTTATTCTACTTAAGGATGAAGATAAAGAGTTATAAGCAGCCACCCTACCATTTCAATGTCCGACACTGGGCCAAAGCTAATCACAAAGATATCCGTTTTGATTTCATCAACATGACCTGAAAGTGTTTCAAAAACATGGTGGGATTTAACAGAATGAAATTCATTATTTAATTCAGGGATCATTGTTGACACACAACAATGAAATATGTCCTCTGCATTTAACCCATATGTGACATAGCGGGGGTAGCTAATTCAGCGCCCGGGGATCAGTGCTTGAGGGCGATACCTTGCTGGTCAGGGATTTGAACCAGCAGTCTTTCAATTGCAAGTGAGCTTCCCTAACCATTAAGCCACCACTGCCCACAATTATTAAGTTAAACTTAATTTTTATATTTGATCAAAAAGTATAGACCTGCATATTGACAAATGGTTTAATATATCCTCTCGTGAGAATCGATCAGGCTGATAAGTGTCCTACCACTCTCTACCGATGCTCTACCAAATTGGTTTTTAGTTTTTAAAACTGGAGATGACAAATATTTTAAAGGCGCGGGGGCAAAGATGTCTTCTGCCTGCACACCACGATCAGACTGTGTTTCCTCACGTCCTCAGTTAAAGCCGAGCTATTTACTATCTCTTTAAGCTTATCTGGGTAGAAGTGATCGAAATAGACTCATCAGTGTTATATATTACCTCCAAATCCAGGTCTCAGCCTGTTGTCATAGTTGTCAAGTAGCCCATCCAGAATCTGTGTAATGTTATCCCAATATATATGTTGGCCTTTGCTAAAACTGTAAATACAGGCGACATAACTTACATTGTATAAAACTGAAATGTGATAACATAGCATGCATCTTCATTTTTAACATAAATATTAAAAATGAAATAATCTAGGAAGTATTTGTTGTATTTGAGGAAATATCAAAATTAACTTGAAGATGTTTCTTCAGTTGATCTTAGTAATATAACACACTCACCAGAACACAAATGTCCAAGCGACCAAGAATGCTGTACCTCTGTCATACTCCATGCCCAGTGAGGTCCATCTCACTTCACACGCTCCATGGATGAATCCTGAGAAAATTACGAAACGTGAGCAAAATCATCCCAACTTTTTTGGAAGGCCATAAAATGTCTATTTGTTTGCTTAACAGTTCACATGAATGCTTCGGAGGAATTAGCACTTACAATTAGAGCAGTGATCCCCAAGAAACCGAGCAGGCAGCGAGAACTTTGACAATAATCCCCTGTGGCATGGTGGAAGATTAAAGGGAGAAATCCGTTAGCAGGGCATTACAGACTCTCCGTAGGAGATGTTGTTTTCCTTGTAGGGCAAAATTGCGACAAAAGTGCTTTCGATGTGCAGGATGTCAGGTATATGTTAAATTAATTTTTATGCAATTAAATGTGGAATTACATTAGAAAGGATGTAAACTTTGAGTGCTTATAATCTCTGATTCAGATGTAACCCATTAAACGAATGTATGACAAGCTAAAAGTAAGTAAGTAAGTGAATACCACTGTGCATCAGAATAAGAATTATGCATCTCAGAAAAATTTTAAGAGACAAAATTCCTCAGGACTTTTTAGTGTGACCCCCTTGACATATATGCCTGAATGACTCAGGGAATCTGCAGAATTTCAGGATTCAGACCGTTGGTTCCTGAGACCGGTTTCATGTGTCTATGGAACCATATTTTTCGCACAAGTTGATAGTGAGATAGTGAATAGATGTAAGCATTCCAGCAATTAATTCCATCACTACTGGCAAGATCTTTATCCTTGAAAAGTGTTAGTGGATATTTATATTCCCAAATGGGATTGATGTAGATTATACGAAAAAAAAACAGAGATAGTTTATATAACTGAACTTCATACCATTAGTCATGTTGCTACACCAAAAACATATTTGCAAAAATCACTGCATAAGACATTATATGACAAAAAGAAAACTGATGGTATTTGACATTTACATGGAAGATTTCTTGATCTACAACTAATCTTGCATCATGAATTCCTCACAGAAGTCAAACGAGGATGCAAACACAACAGCCATTCCGTAGAGACCTCACATACAAATAGCACCAGTTCAGGGTGCCATGGCAACACACTAGGAAAAAAGAGAGTAAAAACAAAAAAGCAAACTGTCCATCTAACCAATACTTAACTCTGTGAATTTCCTAAATTTTGCAAGTTCAGCATTGAATATTTATGACAGATCCTTGTGACAAACAATGAATCTGACAAGGAAAAGCAAAGGGCTTTTTTCTAATAAAGGCCAACAGTACATCTCAGTGACAGCTGGTCTTTCAGTATCGGTAGGCAGTGTGAAATCTCTGACTTTAATTCTGTTCTGGTGGATAACCACTGCAGTAAAAGCCCACGACCTATATTTCATTGGGTTGTCAATTATTTCCCCGCATTAAATTACACGAAAGCACATAAAACATTTACTGGGATTCTTGATTCTTTGATCAACTTTTTTTTCAGTGTCCTGTCTGTGGGTGCTGAAAAGAAAATTTAGATGGAAAAAATTGATATTACATTGAATTTTGCAACAGAGGGCACCATCAAAGGTTGAATGCAGGCAAATAAATGGTGGGCTATGTGCAGTCTATAAAAATCATAGTAGAAAGTGCAGTTTGTTAGACACTAACCTGGAATACAAAATGAATGATGGCAAACTCAGTCATTAATATGATATGTTGGGCATTTTTCAAGCTGATTAAAAAGGAATGGTAAATCTATGTTTTATATTAGCACATAATGAGGTAAACATTTTAAGCTTTTTACTGTATGTCCTTTTTATTAGTTATAATTAATGCACTGACAAATTTAAGCTTCTGTCTTTCCAGGATCTCAGTGGGAATGGATGGACTGAAATGCATGCCGGACCTGCAAGGTTACCCTTTGATGCTCTGGGGAGTCTTATTTGTTCACTCTTACTCGATTGATGGGTGTCACTATTAAAATACGTGCATAAATGTTGCAGGCGATGTAGATAAATATCAAGGTAAATATATAGATTTTTTAGGTCACAGTGAACCAGATCTTATGCCTTTTCATTTCATTTCTTCTTCATTCGGTGAATAATTTGGTGTTTAAGGCTTATGTCACCCAGCAAATGACACTGTATTTGCCCTGTGATCTCTGGGTGCTCGTGGTGTTTTACTCTGATCAAAGTAAATAACATCCTTTAAAGCTATGGAGTATTTGAGTATTTCTCAAAGAGCTCTTCAGGACCGCCGAGTGAATCTCGCCACAAAACGACAACAAAAGATCGTTGGACTGGATTAAGTAGGTCCTGGAAAAGGTGATCCATTGTTGCACATCTCAATGCATGATTGCACTTATGCTAATCAAAAAAACATCCAAATGTAAAGGGGCTCTTCACTAACCCTTTCATTTCAGACTATCCTCAAATTTTAGGGAAGCCCAACAATGACTATTCCATATTTTATTTTAAAATAGCCACTGCTCATCTTTTACACATATTATTGCAGTCATTCAGCGGCTATCTACGCAGGATACGTTACTTTAGTTTCAAGGTACGATATGCTGCAGATTCCTTTAACAAGCCACTTACAAAAGCTTGTCTTTGATAAAGGCAACTCAGCAACCATCTATATTATTTGTCATGATAAAGGCGGATGCGCTTGTTTTCGATCTACACATATATGAATACTACCAACACACCCTTCACATCAGTACCGATGGATTTAATGCAATATATGTGTAATTTGCATAAATAAATATTCAAATATACTAGCGTACGTCTGCTTAAGCGCAACAGAATTACACTAATGTTTATGACGATGCATATCTACCAAATTAGACTACTCGAGAATGTTACACGGATTTATAGTGAAATATGTATTGCTCAAAAGTATGGTGCATAAGAAAAACGCAGGCAGCAAAATAATTACTGAAAACAATTACTGAAATTTTAGGTTTTGAAAAACAATATAAACAAGTTTTTGCCGTAAAAGGTAGCAATTCTCAATTTTTAAATTCTAAACTATTTTCAGTCCTACTTTCCCCTTTAATTGTCTTTAACCTGCTCTAGCATCAGCACCCAGAGCCGCTACTCCCCGATGTTGTGGCGCCGTGTGCGCATGCGCGTCACATTGGAATTACAGCACTGAGCAGAAGAAGTTGGGTCTGCTCTGTCTTCACACCATAAAATCATAAAATCATTTCTGAACTATGGCCATCATTAGAATCCGCCGGAGAAGCTACTTTGGGATCTGGACTTTTCCATTGATAGTGGCTGTTGTCTGTGCACAAAGGTAAGCGGTCACGTTGTACATTTTTATAATGAAAGGTTTACCTCTATGAATTACTTTAGTGAAACATTTTCACCTAAGAACGTTCCTTTTCTTTCTCTAGTGTCAATGACCCTAGCAATATGTCACTGGTAAAAGAAACTGTGGATAGACTGTTGAAGGGATACGACATTCGCTTGAGGCCAGATTTTGGAGGTAATCAAAATTATTTAATACGGCTTATAAATGAATGTTTTCCCCGTATTATACATGTGCTTGTTGAAATGTGTGCTTTATTATCCATGAGGACACGTGGAAGTTCAGCGTACATACCTTGCAGTCACGCTGGCAGAGGTGAAAAACCATCGGGCCGGATATGTGATCAATGGACAGAATCGAAATACTCGAACCGCAGCGTTAGTGGGTCGAGAATCATGTCAAAAACAGTTATAACGACCGAGCGCAACTCCGGCTTATAAACATTATGGCTAAAATACAAATATCTTGTTATGTAACGTGTATCTCTACGGGGCCAGCGATGAATTGCATTTCGGAATAACATGCATTATATATGTAAGAATCACGTTTTCCGTATGGATCTGAAATCAAGCATTAACACACAAAGAGCAGGGTGTTTTACCGTTAATCGATGCCTATCAGTGTTCCACAATACAGGGGGGATATGTTAATAACGATTTTAAAAGTACGAAGGCTCTTATACAACAGTGACAGTATGACAGTAATTTCACGTTTAGGATAGAAATTGCGGGGCTGCTTTGCAATGTACTAGCATGCTACATACCTGTCAACGGCAATATTAAAATAACATGAATCACAGTGTGTGCAATCTTGGATTACAGGTGCACCAGTGGCTGTGGGGATGAATATAGACATCGCAAGCATAGATATGGTCTCTGAAGTCAATATGGTAAGTATTCATTTGCAATCTTCTTTCGTCTATGATAAGCAGCGTCTTGGTTTCTGTAAAAGAAGCGCTTTTCGGATTCGATGGGCGTTTTGTAAGAATGTGAGATCGATTTCTTTTTTGCTCATTTGCTCATTTTAACGGCTGGTTTGGGGAATAAGACATCGTTTAGGGTATCCAGTTATATGAATTAAAAATGTAACTTTGATCACACAGGCAATCACCTTTTTATTAAAGGTATCCTGTGCTCCAAAGGGTACTAGTTACCGTATCCCGTTGCCAGTGATATTAAATCTTTGTTTCATTAAAACCAGATGACAACGCAAAACAGTAGCGCTGAATGTGAAGAACCCAGATAAACGAAGAACGAGGCTGTCGAATGGTGCATTTTTGGAAATACGGTTTATTAGGGCTTTATTAAATAAGGAGGAGGAACCTCATCATAAAATGGCCGACAGTGGTGTATAATGACAGATTACATTTGAGTTTCATTGCACGCCGTCCCTAATATGCTTCAGAGAGTGACAGTTATATGAACAAACAAGTTCAAAGAAAAATTTATTTACATCTGGGTCATACAGTACACGAGGACAGAAACAAAGTTTGCTTCAACCAAGAGCACCCCCTAGTGATGCCGAAGCATAAATTCATTTAATATTAGTAGTTATGAAAATAATTATTATGAAACCTACTAATTGTTTTAATGTCCATTGAATGTATCGAAGCTGTAACTTTGCGGCATCCACGTGATCCTTCGTTTTAAGTATTGCAATTATATATTAATAAATATTTGAACAAACCAGTGAAAATATATAAATGTAATAACTGGTGGTTTTAAAATGTTATCTGAGTCTTAGTAGTTTATAAGTGGGCAAATTAAATTAATGAAATGGTAATATCACGTGCGGCAGAATATTTTAAAGATGACATATTACGTAAATGATTAGCGATAATAATAGTAAGAATAATAGCGATGCGGGCAGTCAAGTAAAGGATCACAATCAGAAGTAACTCATGGTGTAAAACGTGGAGATTGTGATTCTCAGAAACCTCACTAGCAGAATGTCTCATGTGCCTTCTCTGTACGATCATTTTCATTTCGAATTTTGATTTGGCCATTTTCGCTGGTCATTTATCGTTGAATGCATCCAGAGGTAGACTTGTCATTTGCAAACCAACTTTTTACCCAAGCGGCTCTCTGAAAACATTTACGTTAAAGCTGTGGGAGTGAGAGTGGCGTTAAAACTGCGTCACAGAGACTGGGCGGCGATGTGGCCTCTTCATCTCCCCATTTTTTTCTCCACCCTTCTCCCTAACAAACTCCCACTCCCTCTATATTCTGCCGGTCTGACTTATTTGGCCCTCTGTTCCATTTGCATAGTCTTCCCTGTTATGAGCATAACACTTTGGGTTCCCCTGGGTGGGGACACTCCTGCTTTTATAACCTCTCTGGTACTGACCACACATGCTGCATGCTTAGGTAAATGCAGCGTTCCATGGTTTTCTTTGTTCCCATTACCCTTGCGAGCCCTTGTGCCCTGGGCGTGTATTCAAAGCCCTTTGTGCTGAACCAAGGTTGGATGTGATGTTGGGCAATGTAAACACGTTAGTCAGGCTGCCACAGAACACCTAACGGGCTCGCAGCATCAGTGGTGGGCTATTTGGTGGGGCAGCCACAACAAAGTCGCAAGGAAGGTCACTTTTTCAAGCGGTGCTAGGTTCAGGTGACTCACAACAGAAAGCAAACGAGCTATTAGTAAGAACCTGGAATTATTTGTGTGCATCAGGAGGACCGCTGCTGTTTTTCAGGCTCTAGATAAACGTTAACAGCTACTCAGTAAAGCTTGGCCCTTATGGCGGGTCCTCGCTTTAAAAACAGGAATACACTGAGTCTTTTCTTTTTTTCTGCCCTCATATTTTCCTTGCTTGCGCAGAGCTGGAGACTGTAATGCAAAATGTCCCCAAACTGCGTGAAGCTCTCAAAATCCCATTTACAGTCCTTTCGTTGATTGAGAAATTCATGTGGTGTGTGGCGAACGCTCAGTGAGATGAATGTCTGTCAGTGTCTCTCAAGAGATGAATAACAGGGAGCAGAAAAATCAGAACAAACCACTTAGGTAGATCCCGCAACAAAGAATGACTAATAATGCAATATGATAATGCCATATAACCCATCTGTGTGTCCATCTTCCAACCACATATCATGTTCAGGGTCATTATGCTGTATTTTGTTAATGTTGTATATTTTGTCTGGTATTATCAGTCAATTGGGTGAATTGAGATCATTAAAGTTGTTGATTCTATTCACTGTGGTGAAACACATTACTGCTTTATATTTAATATCAACATTCAGAGGGTTATTAAATATTTTATTTATTGTATCAACTGATTAACAATTTGCCTTTTTCTTTCTCTACTATTCTTGTGCTTGGGAATATCATGGTTGCCATGGCTGGGTTCTGTCGAGTCACAAGCGGATAGAATGTAGCTCTAGCCTGTAATGGTGCAGTCCCATTTTCCATAGGGTGAAAATTTCAGAAGTGGCGAGTTTTATTTCCACATGGCGTGACGATGCTCGGCCACACAGCGACGTTTCTTTAGCTCCTTCTTGGGGGGGGGGGGGGGAGCCGTGTTGTATGTTGGGCCCCGGTTCGGTTGTCAGATGGGAAGA
>JAODLD010000002.1:6271058-6284054 GCA_026781065.1 Mormyrops boulengeri
CCAGCATAGCATCCGCTTCATTAGGTACACAGCGTAGTACCTGCTTCACTAGGTACACCAGCATAGCATCCGCTTCACTAGGTACACAGCGTAGTACCCGCTTCACTAGGTACACCAGCAAAGTACCAGGAATTACCTGCTTTTGTCTTCAGCGCTACTTTAGTGTTTAAGGAGTAGCGTGTTCAAAGAAGCCTTTCTGCTCACCACTCACTACAGTGTCTGGAGTTCACAGAAAAGCGCACTGAGCTGTTACGGCTGCCTTCCTGTTTACTGCGTCGGCCCATTCTAGCCTGACCTTTTCATTAGCAGGGTGCTTTTACCCACAGAACTGCAGACTGCATGTTTTTGTTTATCATAGCATTTTCTGTAAATTCGAGACACTGTAGTGAGAATTTCAATCAACTAGTATAAAAATGTCCAAAGAAGGACTAAAGGGTCTTGCTGGTGCAGCTCCCAAGAGGACATCACATTCAAAAAAGGCAGAAGTGTGCTAGAAAAATATCCAGCCGTATAAGTATGATTGATTAAAATCATTTGGAAGGGTGACTCTATATAGATTGCAAACCTGTTGGTTGCTCTGTGATATTGTCAAATCCTCTGCTATTGTCATTTTGGCAGTTTGCTTCTGAAAGACTTCCAGGCCAAAATCTACAGATGGTGCCTCCGGTATGGTAAGATTTGCATGCCTACAGGAAGTGACAGAAGCAATCAATCAATGCTCTTCATTCCTGAGCTTTCTCTCCACCCCAGATATCAGTTAATCTTATTACAGTGGATAATTATCATTGGCATATACCTCATAGATTTATTGTCTCCATTGTTTTTATCACAGAAATCATCAGCCAATCATCGTTCAATCTTGATACATGTGTTGTCAACCCAATAATACAGTGTTTGTTTCTTTGTTTTTTTTTCAATGATTTCATTATGTATTATGCCAAAAGGCTATTGCTTATTGACTTGAATCCCTTAATTATGACAGTGTTTATTGGTCTCTGTGTATTACAGATGATAGAATCTCAATTTAGACAACACTTGACAGAAACCCAGTGGCTCTGCATTAACTAGTAATCAAAGAACACATTAGCAAGTAAAGTGGTTTGTGGTCACCGGAAGGCTTTGCGTAATCTGTTTAAAAATAAGCTGCACTTAATGATTAATCGGCTGATGTATTCTATAAAGAAAAACTATAGGCATAGAAGATAACATGTTTGGGAGCTGCTCTGTAGGTGGTTATTCATTCTATGGCAGTGACTTGTTACATAATATTGAGCGACATAAATTGACATGCAGAGTATTGAAAATGTATAAATAGAGATGGTTGCTTTAAAAACCTGGATGAAAGTCACGCAATGGTTAAATGTACACTACAAGTCAGCACACAACAAACACAAACTAGGTAAGATGCCTCTTGAGTTATGAAATTAATTTGTGATAAAAGAGTGCGGTAGTTCTAAAAAGTCGTCCGCCAATGCTAAGATGCCGCCTTTGTTTAATTCAGCGTCAGATCCCCTTTCACCATTTATTTTTACGTCCAAACAAAGCAGCACAATTTGTACCTCAGCTTTATGTTGTTGTGTGACAGGGTGCTGTAGCGAGGAGTGAGCGTAGAGAGAGAGTAGGCGTACACGGGCCCCGCGAGCTGTGGGAGTGAGATCTGGCTCTCATCTTCATTACGCTGATTTTGCCCTGCCCCCCCCCAGCTCCTATTATGTCCCAGTTGGTTTAAAGGAGTGAGCTTGGTGGTGCTATCAGCTTAGGGAGAGGAATCGTATTGTGTTTCCCTCCGTTAACTTCATAGCATCTGCACTGTCACAGGACGTCATGACTGGCTTGATGTTCAAAACCATATTGTACGCTAGCATGTCACACCAAGACCGGCAATTTCATAGGACCATTTTAATTTTAACTTTAATACTTTGCCCTTGGTTTAATAACCACCACCAGGAAGCCTTGTAAGATACCATAGGATGACAAGTATTTATAATCGCGTGATCCTGACCAAGATAAGTAGCTGGAAGTTGGTTAATGAAATATTTCTCATTATTCTTGATAATATAAAATGGTTACAGAAGCAGAATCTTAATTACTGTGCAAGTGACTTGAAATGAACAAATAAATCACAAAATAAAACTATATAATTTATAAACACCAAGGTTAATCACTTAGAGTGATGTAGTTCTGCTCCATCCCATAATATCTCTGAAATGTGTGAGGCAGTCTCTAAGCAAATTATGTTGAGTGCAGTGCTTTGGAATTATGCCTGAATTTTGCTGCGTGTGTGAAAACTTGCTATTTATCTCCCTGGTAGGGGGCTGTAACCACGTTAGGGGGGCTTTTCTGGAGAGCGATCGCAGCCTGTGCTTTTGCTCCTTTAGTCCTACAGACGGATCGTTTTCTCCCAGGATACCGATCCTTATACGGGATGCAGAGCCTCCATCAAGGTTTCCCGGTCTGTCCGGGTCTCGCTTGTCCATTACCCAGACTGTCGATTCTTTCCTGCTCCGTTCGGAGGCCTTGAATGCTTCACTCGACGAGACGCCAGCTGACAGCTGAACCATCTGACTCCCTGCTTGTAATCTTCCGTCAATGTCTATCCTTCCTCGCCCATTTTAGGTCACTCCCGTGGAGAGGCAATATTGCCTTTTCAAGGACACCCTTCTTCAAGCGCGCTGAAGTGTTGGTGACGAGCGCACATGATACGCGTGAAGAGGATCGTGACACAGAGCAAGCTTAGCGATGAAATTAAACCCCCCCATGAGGGTTTTACCAGTTAAATGTTTACAGAATGGCAAGGAAGGCTGTGGTGTTACACCAGTGTTGCCTGTGTAAATACTGTACACAACAGTAACCTGCTTATCATGTGTCTTATACTTCAATGGCCATTATTACCTGTTATGTGGCATGGATTATAGCATTTGATTTTGCACAAAGGGATTTGTGGTTCCTCAACAGATATGAGCATTTACACGGCTTTCCCCGGCCTTGCGTGTAAGAATCACGGGACCGTTATCAGTATTCTCACAGAGACGAAGGTGACCTCTAAGCACTCTGAAAAGATGGTCACCAGGGGGCGTCTTCATTTTCTTTGAAGATCAGAAAGGTCTAATTAAACTCCTTCAGCGATGTCAGCTGAGAAAGGAAATCCCATCAGCTCCCGACAGACGTGAAACAGATGAGTATCGCTAATCTGGGCGCCTGGACGGCCGTGTGGACTGTGACGTGCCTGATGAGGCACGAATGACTTCAGCCGCCCCTGCAAGGCCCAGAGAGTACACAGTAAACATGCACAGTAAACATTACCCACCCCGTTCTCATAATGTGTTTTAGGACGTCGTTCTCAGGACATGGTTTTCCACTAGACGTGTCTTTGGAAACAGGATCAAAAATAAATAATGAAACCATTCCAAAAGGCTAGCTCCTGCCAATTCATGCATATTTTCTATGTTCTGGGATTCTCCTTGCTGTAAATTATGTAATTTCCTCCCGTACTTTTACTCTTCACTTGTTTTTCACTTTTGGTTTGGTATTATTTTGGGCTCCCTACAAATAACTTATTTTTTTCTAAAGTTTTCTGCTCCAGATCCGGTGGGCACCATCAGCTTCAAAGTAGCCCCCCGCCCTCAGCAGAGTGCTTCCTAAAACACTCTTCAGATCCACCAGGGTACTTTAAACACCTCATAAATATCATTTAACGCCATTAAAAAGTTTTGGCAGAAAAAAATCTATAAATGCACTTTTTATTGCTGTGACAAAGTTTAATACGTCTGGCAAAAGGTGTGAAGTAGATTGATCTCAAAGAACATTGAAGCATTTTATTTTTCACAGTAGGGGATCTGTTTACTTCAGTGTCCCAGCTATGATGATCTAGGATATTTTACAAACGAGAAATCTCTTTGTTTTTATATCTCTTTTCTTTTGTATGCCACTGTTTTGCTCTTGTCCCAGCACATCGCGACAGTTCATTAATAAAATATATTTTTTAATGTTTGGTTCACTAGGTAAAATATTCTGTAGAATTGCTCAGGGAGTCCCGAATGAGGCACATTACCTGCATTGTGAGGGAGCATCAGTTACGGCACTACGGCCATGTGGCGCGATTCCCTGAGGGCGATTCGGCTCACAGGATCGTCATTGCTGAGGACCCAAGTGGCTGGACCAGGCCGAGGGGACGCCCACGTAACACCTGGTTGTGGCAGATAGACGACCATTTCCACAGGGCGGGACTGGACCGCGTGTCGGCCTGGGGTGTCACCGTCTGGGATCCTGAGGCGTGCCAGTGCATGCTCCCCAACCTGACCTGACCATGAATGAAAGTGAAAACTTTCATACAATACAAGATGAGTGAGAGAAGAGGCAGGGAAGGGACCGGAAGCGGATAGCCGAATTAGCCTGTGCCGCCACCGGTGTATGAATGCATGTGTGTGGATGGGTGAATGTGAGGCATAAATTGTAAAGCGCTTTGAGTACTCGTAGGAGTAGAAAAGCGCTATATAAATGCAGTCCATTTACCATTTTACCTGCCAGCTGCCCTCCTGCCACTGCTTCACCTCCAGGGGACGCTGTGACGTCCTTCAGAAACACGATGACCGTGTACGTCCCAGTTGACATGTTACAGTTACTCTGCTTGTTTAATTAAATATTGCAAATCACAGTTTCAGCTGTGCAGTTGTAGAGTTTGGGGTTGGATGGCTTTCGTGTGGAAAACAGAATGAGCAGTGCCTTAACGCAGAGCCGTCATTAACTGCTGTGTTTACAATCGCAGGCTGCATTTCCAGCTTGCAGGTCGTACTTCAGTCAGGTTTGTGCTGATTAGGCATCTGGCTGGCTTCGCCATTGGCTTCTTGAACATACTGAAGGACTGTTTGTGTGTTTAATTTCAACGCAGTGCGTGATTTTGCTTGCTGTGAAGTGAGTATCGTCTTATTTTTCCTTACTATGAGCTCAAGAGCTTACTCAAGAAAATTAATTTAAATAGCATAGTCACATAGTGGTACCAGAATATGTTTATTGAATTATTCTGGTTATTGGAAATATGATTAATAAAAATATGCTGAACTTAAATCCAGTTTCTCCATTTTTGAATACTCTTTTCTTCTGGTCACCCACTTGCATGCCAGGCGTTTGAAGGACCTCAGCTAGGTGGAGCTGCTGCTCGAGGACATTGGGTCTGGCTTTGGAGACCCAGGTGACAACTTCCGTGACGATCAGTGCCCTGGCGTTTGGCCAACGTAGAAGCTCTTTGGCGTTTGTTACGCTGACAATCTGAGCGGGGACTTGAATGTTAACCTGTTTAGCGCAGAAGGTCTTGATGTCCTGACAGAATGTTTCAGTACAGAGTAAACATCTAATAGGCTTCGTAATGCAGTAATCAGACTCAATGCTTAATAAATGTCCTGCAAAGTGGCCTCTTCTCACTACTCATTACATGAATTAATGAACAAACAGATTCAGTTTTTAACGTACTTAAATACCCACTCTTGTGTCTGCTATAAACTCGTTTGCAGCCTATTTCTTCTTAGTTGCTATCTGTAATTTTGTTCACTAAACCATTTGTACTGTTTTCCATCATATTTTTGTGGTCAGAGGTAACAACCATATATAGTGTTTCAAGGGCTCTTAGATACTTGTCAGGTTTAGTGAATTGAGGGACACTAAAAACTGAAGTGGCAAATTTCTCCTAGCAGATATTTTGAGATGCTTGTTTTGGTTTATTGAAGCATTTTCTTCTGGGAGATGAATGCTGTCGGGGAGAGTCGGGCTTGCTTTGCTCACTAACTTGGGGCTGAATGAACCTGTGATCCAAAGTCTATGTTATGGCCAAAGTGAACTTGCTTTGTAGCTGTGCTGTTTATCTGGATTTTTATGCTCTTCAAAAAACATTTCTGCAAGTTAATTGTGGTCTCTCTCTTTTTTTCTAGGATTATACTCTGACTATGTACTTTCAGCAAGCCTGGAGAGACAAGAGATTGTCCTATTCAGAGATTCCTCTCAATCTTACTCTGGATAACCGGGTTGCAGACCAGCTTTGGGTGCCAGATACATATTTCCTGAATGACAAGAAGTCATTCGTACACGGCGTCACAGTCAAAAACAGAATGATTCGCCTGCATCCAGATGGAACAGTGCTCTATGGCTTAAGGTAATGTACCGATGTCTCAGATTTTGCCCATTTTACATTATTAGCAAATGGTTATGTCGGAAATTTTGCCCAATCAGTCATGCGTTCTGAATCGCTAAATTGTGTGAACTGCAGTGTGCGCAAGAGTCTGGGTCCCAGATTTGGGACCATAAGGTTTCCGGTTCAAGTGCAGTCAGAGGTCTTGCGGTCGTGTCTTAGGG
The DNA here is from genome assembly GCA_026781065.1 of Mormyrops boulengeri. NCBI lineage: Eukaryota > Metazoa > Chordata > Actinopteri > Osteoglossiformes > Mormyridae > Mormyrops > Mormyrops boulengeri. The sequence goes on from JAODLD010000002.1 coordinate 6,277,401, forward strand.
TGAGATATATGTGACATATTTAGCATACGGCCTTAAGACAACCATGACAGAAATAACTGTTACCTGCTAAATGTAGCCACCTTTCATGGTCGGTCGAGGGACTGTGAGTCACAACTTGTGGACCAATCCCAACGTCTGTCTTGATTTTAATTGCAGTGTACTTTGTACTTTCATCAGCAGTGATTCATACAAAGGGGACCAGTCCTCATAGGTAGGATTAGCCTACAGAAACTCCATTTTAAGTGTGTACTTGCGTTAGCACATGCTGACTCTGGGTAATGGTTTAACTCTTGAGAAATTGATTTGAGGTTAAGGTGGCAATGAGTGAGCATTAGCTCCGTCCTCTCATATGTAATTACCGTAATTATAAATACAGCGGAGGCCTGATATTCCCCACAAAGTCCTAGTGCCCATCTGAGGCGGCCTGGCTCATTATCGCCTCCCATGCCCCTCTGTCTGCCATCTTGCTGCTGTATGTATTATGTATTATTATTTTGCTGAGAACATCGCCAGTTTTATTTCATTCTAGTGATTGTCTGACACATAAAATGGCCAGACATCAACACTGTGCTAGAATCATCATTTTTTTTTCGTTTCAGAACAGAAAGTCGTACTATGACACAAATGGAAAACGTTCTAGCGCCAGAGCCGCTAACTTGGCTTGGCAGTGACATCATCACTCTCCCATCATGCACAGCGGCTACCGCTCATGGTTTATAGTGAAAGTGTTTGGCTAGGATTGGATAGAGGCAGAGTTTACTGCCTATAGTCGCTTCAGTGGGGCTTCGTTCAAATTAACCGTGAAATGCATGTCCGGAGTCCGTGACTACATGTAGTTACCCCCTGCCCCCCTGCCCTCAACGACACAATATTATCATACATGGCTGTCCCATCCAGTGCAGAGATTCTTGGGTCAGCTACAAGTGACTGGGGAAGTCCTGCCCCAGTTTAAACGAGGGCACCCTCTAAGTAATGACTCACCATCACTCTACCTCCAACAGATATACCTCTGAAATTTAATAACTGCATGGTTACTATTAAAGTTAGAAATGTCCTCACAGCTGGAGGTGATTATATGATGTACATAACACACCGACAACATGGACGTTCATGGGTGAGCTCTTTCCTCTCCCAGCTGGCACGGGGTCGTGAATATTAATCCACAAAGCCCAGCATGATGACTCAGTTTAAAGGATCTCCCTGCGGGCTTTATGCCATGGGGTTTTCCTGGGTTTTTTGGGGGAAAACGCTTTGGGGTAGATGGGACGTGTTCCAGAGCATGAAGGCGAGATGTACTGAAGTTCTGGAAGCCTGTGGCTCCATGGCTGGCCAGTAGGTCTGTGTCCAGTGAGCTTCCGTAATGTGCAGGAGCCAGATCCGCGGTGATGAGAAGATGCAGAACGTTGCCGAGGCCCCATCTGTCAGTCAGAGCCCGGTCCGACTGTCACGGCAAACACATTGATCCAATTACTCTGCTCCCAATATGGCACAGACTAAAATATTCCTCTTGTGTTGATGGAGGTGAGAGAACCATGATTAACATCTTTCATAAACCAAGCGCTGGGCGTGGCAACAGTTTTCGGTTGATATTCGGAGTCGCGACATACAAGAAACATGTAGTTACTCTGTATTTACATCATTATACATTCTGTGTAACTGAAGAAGAAGGGCCTTTATTTTCTGTGCCAGCTGGATGATAGAGAAGAGGTTGGTAATGGAAGGTGCTCCCCGCCGATCCTGCGGGTCGGTTCAATAGAGAGCTCCTGATTTACTGAGGTAAGCCACACAGGTACGGAGATAACACACTGCCCCCTCATATTCAGTTGCCTTCTATGGGGCTGCGATTATAGGCAACGCAGAAGAGAAGAACACGGTGAAATATGACACCTTTTTGCTTTGGAGACTTGTGTGAACCGCTAACCTGCATGTAGCTGTTGCCATGGACACATACATATTGTCTTCTTTTACTGAGCCAAGCCACTTTTAGTTATGCTGTTGAAACACATTTTTATTAATTGTTAAGATCTGGTATGTCAGAAGAATTTGTCTTAATTAAGTATAAACTTCAATGACTTCTTTAGCAAATCATTGGAGATACTCTTTGCATATACCGGGGATTTTCCAGTACGAGTAGCGTCTTATTTCCGAAGCTGAGGGCCAGCCGACCAGATATCCGTGTCTGCCTTCAGCACTTCTCTCCGTTTTCTCTTGTGTTGTATTGTGTGTATTTTGGTCAGATGTCCCCCTTGGTAAAGATGGGCTTGGGCGCTATTACAGTAATATGGGATGCCTCGGTATTTGGGATATACTGCAGCAAAATCAGATACTGCCCTAGTCTACTTAGACAGTTCGGTTAGTTTGCATAGTTCATGTTGTGTTTACTCATGTGTGTCGTGTTTACTCTTTATTCCTTGTGTACTTTATAAAAGTTTCCTGTGTTGTTTTCTATCACGCTTGTGCTGATTTTATGCAATTATTCTATCACACTTATGGAGACTAACTACAGACAGCTGTAGGGTTCAGTTCTAAAGATATGTCATTACAAAACGCATACAACTAAGTATTTGCTGGTGTTTAAGTCAACTAGTGAATCAACCGCCAGCCTTTGCTATTCCCTCGTGTCTGCCTCAGTTTGAGACTGTCACGGCCATTTTGTTGCTCGGTTAAATGGAGGCACCTACATACATGCAAATGAATGAGGTGAAAGTGAGTGGAAACCAACAGGCTCATTTTCACAGAGGCACGAACCGTTTCTGTACAAACTACCTTTCTCATTATTTTCACTTAGATCTACTTGAATACTCTGCCATTTATTATCCCATTGTGCAGATACGTTCCCAACTCCGGGATCCTATTACGTGCACATATGTTAGAATGAACTTGTGTTTTGTTTCTGATAAATTGTCCAGATTCATGCATTCGCTGTGCTTAGATGCATCATCTTTAATGCTTACTTGGGCTGAGAAACATGACCTGGTTTTTTATAGTAAGTCTCCTCCTTTTTGGACGTCTGGTTCTCCTGCAGTAACAGGTGAACACAAATCTCTGTGAGAAAGAAAAGCACGCAGAGAAGGGTAAAAGAGGAGCTGGCAGTGGATGTTTTTCAGAGCTGACAGGTGGCCTGTCATGTTGACGCTGCCATGCAGAGACGCTCTCTGTGTCTCCAGAAGCCTCTATTTACATATGAGCTGGGTGCGGGGGGCAGTCGTCACATGGAACAGCTGAGGCACAAACAGGGGGATAAAACGTTCATGTCAGATTGTGGGGGGTGTTGAGCTTGAAGAGGATCCTGTGGTGTTGTTAAAAAGAATTATTATTTTTGCGTCCGTGCTAAAGAGCTGATATGACGAAGGCTTCATACCTCTAGTTGATCATGGATGTTCCGCCTTTATGGTAACTGCACTGACGAGAGAGCAGTCCTGCTTTTCTGTGAAGTAAGGTGATCTTTATTGCATGGGAGAGTGATGAGAGAGGGAAAAAGTGCAGACTCCCACCTCGGCTTCCGGTAAGAGGGCAGTAATTGTCTGGATAGCACTGAAGGAAATTTGAGCTGCCTAGGAGGCTGGAGCATAAGTGATGCTGTAGGTGGGTCAAGATTACTAGTCAGGGTGTTGGGTGACCCTGGTGGACACCTGGACCGCGGAGATGGATAAGGGAGCAGACCCAACGGCCCCTGTGGAGGCCCGCCGTGGAGGCCCGCCACGGATTCATCTCGCAGCCTGACGCATTATGCTTTCAGCTGACTAAGTGGGCTATTCCCTGGGCATAGATTTCTTACCAGTAGAATATGCCTATTGCTGGTGTTTAAAAAATTAGGAGCTAGAACATTATGGTAATTAAGGCTTGCCTCCCATTTATACATTAACGAAAAGCTGAGAAAGACGTCCCTCTGAGATGAAACTCTTAATAATGTCGACTGCTCTTTCAGGGTGGCCGGTGCACTAAACTTGAAGACATCCAGTTAACTTTAAGGGATGCATGTTCGTGTTTCACCAAGGTAATGGAGGCTCTTCCTAGCACCCCAGATTTGAAACGGAGGCACCAGGAATAATCAGAACGATTAATCGACACGCTGCAATGCCTGCTGCAAAATGGCAAACCTCAGATTTCAAAGACTTGAATGAGGCAATGACCAACCAGAAAAATAAACACTCTACATGTTGAGTTAGTCTGCAAGTGACAGGCCCTGTTATATATTTAAATTAACGTTTTGAAGTTTGGGGTTGTTAACTGGAAATGAGGCCACTCATTGGTACATAGTGACCACTCGGAGTACTTTGGTGTCAGTCTTAGCCATGTTTTATTTCCTAAACTTATGCCTCAGCTGTTGATTTCAGGGTTACTTATCCTGCTTATCTGAACAGTGACATCTAGTTTTGTTCTTACCCTTTTGTGTTTTAAAAAGCCAATGTATTGAGCCAGGATGGTCTGTCAATGGACTCATACATGGTGAGTGTTAATTGTTTTTAGTCAGGTTTAGGGTTTTTCCAGATAACTGTTTCTATACTGTGTGCTTCCATGACTGCCCCTTTTAAACAGGGATCTTTGGTTCCATGAACACACAGAAACATATTTTTTGCCCTGATTCCTCTTGCTTTGCTTTTTTTAGTATGACGGGTGAGTTGTGATAACAGGGGACTGGAGGTTCTGGGTGCTGGGGAGGAGCATAGCTGCCAAAAAGAGTGAACGGGGACAGCGATTTGATGCTGCATTTTAATCCATGGTTTCTGTGTGCCCACGGACGATTATGTAAGGCCACGCATAGCGCTGAAGAGGGACGCTTATTCTGATAGCGTTCTCATGTTATTTAAGCTCATTTCAGTTGATGGTTTGTTGATTGAGTGTGCTGCCTTATATGTGGAATCATATGAAAGTGTACAGTGTATGTCCAAAAAATATTATCAAGAACAGCATCTGTTTTATAGGTCTTTTTGCTAAGCACATCCTATTCATTTGTCCGATACACTTATCAATGCTCCACACCCTGCCCTGGCTGTACCCCAACACCCCTGATTTCCTGTAGCTGGGGTCACAGGCTCCACACCCTGCTCTGGCTGTACCCCAACACCCCTGATTTCCTGTAGCTGGGGTCACAGGCTCCACACCCTGCCCTGGCTGTACCCCAACACCCCTGATTTCCTGTAGCTGGGGTCACAAGCCCCACACCCTGCCCTGACTGCACCCAGACACCCCTCATTTCCTGTAGCTGGGGTCACAGGCTCCACACCCTGCTCTGACTGTACCCCAACACCCCTCATTTCCTGTAGCTGATGTCCCAGGCTCCACACCCTGCCCTGACTGCACCCAGACACCCCTCATTTCCTGTAGCTGGTGTCACAGGCTCCACACTCTGCCCTGACTGCATCCAGACACCTTTGATTTCCTGTAGCTGGGGTTGCAGGCTCCACGCCCTGCCCCGGCTGCAGCCTGACAACCCTGGTTTTTGTGCTTCCAGAATCACCACCACAGCAGCCTGTATGATGGACCTACGGCGCTATCCGTTGGATGAGCAGAACTGCACCTTGGAGATCGAGAGCTGTGAGTAGCTTTTCCTTTGGATGGTCTGCCTGGCCTCAACTCTAAAGCTGTTTCCTGTTATCCTGTCTGCAGTGGCTGTATTGTGGACAGAAGCCATAGTGGCCTAAGAATGAAGAAGATGAAGTCATTTATTAATCAGTTTTCCAGCCATGAAAACATACATGTTTAGGTGTATACAGCTGTGCTCTGTCCATCTCCCTTCCAAGCAAATCATAGACTTCATTATTTGTTAGTGAAACAATTGCTAGCACTTTATAAATCAGACAATGAGGAAAAAATAATCACATTGATATATGCCATTAAAACCTCCCTCCTCTGCACATGACCGCCAAGCCCTTCTGTCAGCAGCTTTGTTTTGACAGTGAGAAAAACTCAGCAAGCTAATAAGACTTCTGGGAAAAGCCTCATCTTCCATTTAGGACAGTGATAAGGATTAAAGGAGCAGATCAAAGTTCCCCTTTGTATTCCGCCCCGCTGCGGCACAAAATGGAGGCGTACGGTGAAGTCGCTGTTATTTCCATCTCCTCAAGTCTCCATTACAGTGTGGAGAACAGCTTCCCTCCCCTTCAGTGTGTAGGTGTATACAATACCAGAGCAGTGGGTGCAAAATGGTATTTATAGTATAGATTCACCACATGTCAAAGAACAGGCATGAAGGATGAAAATTGTGACACGTTATTGTCAGCTAGATGTCATCTAGTAATATGTTTCAGTAATTAGTGCTACAGTCACATCCCTTCCATATTATTCTTATACACCAGGCTTAAAAGTGTCAAAACTATATATATATATATATACAAAAAGACAAGCAACCATTGCTGTTAATTAGTATTCCCTGGCATACTACCTTAGTAAGATAACTATAGTTAATATTCAGTAGTAAAGAGGATTCAAGTTTTACTCATTGAAGTATCTCAGAAGCACCCAAATAATCAATGATGCTGGATGTTTGTGGACTGAGTAAGATGTTTGACCAGTAAGAAGGAGGACATATGGGGAAAGCACAGAAGCAGGTCCACTAAAGAGTCAGAAGGAAGACATATGGGGAAAGCATAGAAGCAGGTCCACTAAAGAGTCAGGAGGGGGACATATGGGGAAAGCATAGAAGCAGGTCCA
>JAODLD010000002.1:6300765-6316797 GCA_026781065.1 Mormyrops boulengeri
TCTGCGTGCCTATGTGTATGTATACAGTGTATAAGCTACTGGACACCTAAATTTCCTTCGGGATAAATAAAGTATCTTTATCTATCTATCTATCTATCTAGATCCGGACAGCTTGGTAAGTGTGTTTTGCTATCACCTGTACCCAAGTTTATGAGGTGATGAAGATTAGGCAAACATTCCCACCAAAGAGAATGACGTACTCACGCTATCTTGTATGCAGAGAACAGTCACTATACCCTACACAATAGGGCAGATAATGATGAGAACCCAGCAGGACGGAGTGAGTTTCCCTGAGTATTGCAAGGTGTTAGGATCAGTTTCTGTCCTACCCTGGTCAATGTGTCATTTCCCTGTTTTTCCTTGAGGTTAGTTTCAGTTAGTTCATGTTTTACCTGTTTTTATTTTCTGGTTCCCAATTTGTGTCGTGCTCGTTAATAAACCCCTTTTGTTGAATCTATATGTGTATCGTCCCTCCTTTTTGATTCTCCGCCACAACAGAATGACCGACTCAAAGGGACAATCCCATGGTACTAGCAAACATGTGGTTGGGTTGGCACCTGTATCCTTCAGATCCTCTCCAGTTTCCAGTCCAGCAGAGGGAACCACTCCCTGTGTCCGGGTGGGTGACCTTTGCACCCTTCAAGAGTCATGGAAAAAACCTTTTACACCACCCAGCCATTCTCCTGTCTGCGTCGTTGTTGAGTTGTCTCTCGTGTCACCTATCAGGGAGGTAAATGGGTTCAAAGGAGTCCTCCTGCACCGTAAGGACCTGGCCAAGTCACCTGAGTTTTCTATAGCTCATTTCCCTGTTTGGCCAGCAGCAAATTAGTAATCTGTATAAAACTGCCATATTTTTATGTTTATTAAATTTGGTTAGTACAGCACACCAATAATACTCTATTGGTATCCTATGGTTTGGTATACTTCAGTGCGAAATGTGATAAGCAGTGAAGTGGCGGTGACGAAAGGAACAGCTGAGCAGCCACAACAAGGTAAGAAGGTATCAGTGGTCTGAGGCGTTTAGGAAACAAAGATATGTCAATTTTATAACGTTTACTAACTTTTTAACATCATAAAATGCCTCCTTAATATTTTAGCCTTACTACTGATCTGCTTAACAAATTGTGGGCATAAATGAATGTCCGTACAGTACCAAAAAGCTGGCGTCCGGCCAAATGTCGCACCTGTGATCTGAAGCCCTGGTGATTTTTGCGCATACATGATATAATATTGATATTATATTGCCCAGCCCTACCGCAGACCAACCTCAGCTTTGTTTGTTTCATTATATTCTTGATCTATGTTTTGGTGTTATGGTTCAGTGTTGTTCCTTGTCTTAGTAATGTTTATTTACCCTTGTTTTCTAGTCCCCCTTGGTGTTGATCCTCTGTTAATTGACCTCATCTGCTCTTCCTTTCCCCCAGTTTGTAATAGTCCATACCTGCCCCTTGTTGGCCCTTATCTGTGTATATTTGAGTGCCAGTCCTCGATCTGTTCCTCCGTCGGTCATTGTGGCTGTTTGCCCTCTGTTAGCGGTGTTAGTTGTAGTTGTTACTGTGTTAGTTCCTGTGTCATTAGTGTTTTACTCCTTGCTTGGTTCCCATATGTCTTTCAAGTTTTTGTGTTTGTTTTCCTTGTGGTTAGTTTAAGTTCATGTTTTACCTGTTTTGTTTTGACCCCCCACGGCCCCTCTTTTCTGGTTCTCCGTTTGTGTTCCGTTTATTAATAAATCCCATTTGTTAAGAGTCACCACGTGGATCGTCCCTCCTTCATGATGCCCAGCAATAACAGGAAGGCACAACACGAACCTGCTAATCTTCCTGATTTACTCGAAGATAAAACTGGGCGTAAGAGAGAACTGGGACAAAGATCAGTTTGTAGTAGGAGTGACATCCTCTGAAAAGACAAACTTCTAAAAAATGTGTAAAAAACACAATGATAAAGGATTGGCAGGGAGAACAATGGAAGAACAGAAGCGTAAGATATAACGCAAGGCAGCAGTATAGTGCGAGAAAGCTAATCTGAGAAATCCTTTCCAAGCATATTTATGCATGCAGAAATAATACTGCAGTAGCTGGGAATAATAAATATCACACAGATACTAACAGGCCTAAGAGTCATACCACAACACACACACACACACACACACACACATATACACACACACAGAGTTATGCTGCTAAATTTGTGAACACTTCCCACTGACATCTATTTTACACCAAATAACAGGCTATAACCCCAAACCACCCAACTCAGAAACATGTATAACAAACAAACCATTTGTCAACTTTTTTAAACAGAGGCTTTTGGGAAAAAGGTGTGATTGTTCCAGGTTTTGTACTGACATGATTGCTAAATCCATCTGTCGACAGACGCACGGGTACTCTCACACATTTAAGGCCAAGCTTCTCTTCTCCTCGCCGCTGAGGTGGGGGGGTGGGGGGGACTCAGCTATCAGAAGTGTGAAGTGGAGAATAGGGCTGGTGGATCTCCAGAGTCTATGCCACTGCCTGTGAAGGGCAGAGATGGACATGGGTTTGTACCAAATGTGACAAGTTGAGGCCCAAAATCCCCATGCTTTGTCACCAATGGCAGATTTACCAGATACTGATACGGAAACGGTGTGTGATGGTGCGAGAATTGAAGGCCAGCTCCTTCGGACCTTGATGTGTTCAAACTCCAGTATGGTGATTATATAAAAACCATAACCCTATCCTACACAAGAAGCACTGAACCCTGTGGTGTCGACCTGTACCCATTGATTACGGCATAGAAGAGAAAGGTGAAAGAAACAAACAACAAAACAGGAATCTATACCAGGGGTCTGAAACTTCAGGGAGTCTGTACCAGGGATCTGACACATGAGGGAGTCTGACACATCAGGGAGTCTGAATCAGGAGTCTGAAACATTAGGGGTCTGTATTAGGAGTCGGAAACATCATGGGGTCTATACCAGGGAGTCTGAAACATCAGGGAGTCTGTATCAGTGGTCTGACAAATCAGGGAGTCTGTATCGGGAGTCTGAAACATTATGGAGTCTGTACCATGGATCTGAAACATCGGGGAGACTGTATCAGGAGTCTAATGCATCAGGGAGTCTGTACCAGGGGTCTGACACATCAAGGAATCTCTGCCAGTGGTCTGACACACTGTGGAGTCTTTACCAGGGAGTCTGTACAAGGAGTCTGAAACACCAGGAGTGTTTTTATTCCCTTAAAGGATATCAAACAGCATCTTTAATTCCTGCAGCCACCATCTAATTAAAAGAATGCATGTTAATTAGTGCCTCTAGCAGGTTAATTAAAGCTATCGGCTGTCCCATTTCTAGCACTGTTAAGGAGTTCTGTGAGGAAAAAGCCCATGAGAAAGGCTTCTAATGTGCCATTCCCCCCCACCTTCTGCGAGTTAGATAGCGACTGACAGACAGAGGGTAAGAAAGGCACTGCAGGAGGCAGTAAATTAAGACAAAACTGACTTGCAGTTTGTATTTACCTGTAAAATCAGCATGATAATGAATGCATGGCACTGCAGGCGAGACTTGTTAGACTAGCAGGATATTACATGAACGAGTGTGGTAGGGCTGTGACCCACCTCCCAGTGTCATCTCCTAATGAGGTACAGCCACCAAAGTCACATTGCCAGGGAGCCCCGTCACGCTGTGAGCCACACGCCACAGTATGCCGGCAGGACGCGCTTCCTCAGCGCGGCAAATACTGAGGATTTCTCACTCATTTCATGGGAACTACCCACAGCTGTGGGCTGGAGGAGGCGCGGAGGAGGAGGTGCGGAGGAGATGGGAAATAAGCCACATTACCATAGCGACCCCACTCTCCTCCATCCTGAGCTCTCCATCTCTTTTTGCTGTTTTGACCCTAATCTTTAAAAGTAATAGGGATTAAATTGATTTGAGGCATGCGCTCACTGTGTGTGTGTTGACTGAAGAGTAGGAGCACGCGTGGCCCCACCAGCAGGCTGAGATGCCAGTCAGAGTCAAACAGTGCATAACCTCGAAGCCTCAGTAATATCACTAATGCCATCGGCTCATTTGAAAATCCTGTTTGTGCAAGAAGACTTGGGCGCTGAAAGGCCCCCATGAGAGAGTGATGAGCACATCACACGTCCAGAGGAGTTGCAGAGGAGTTGTTCTTAAACCTTGAGAGGTTTCTGCTGTTTAGCCAGAGGCAAATGTGGAGGCTTGGTGGAGCACGACAGGCACATGGATGAAGGCTACACAAATCATCTCATGCAGAAAAAGATGAATAAATAAACAGTACAATTCTGTCTCTGATTTTGACACTGGAGTTAGAGTGTTATACATGCTCTGCACACTTTTGTGCCTGACGTCTAGATGTACGCGGTGCCCTAAAAACCAGGCTCTGGCCCTTTAAATAAGCACGGCGCGCTTACCTGTGCGCCGGTTCACGCCGCGCGCGCTCAGGTTTCGGCGCTAAGCTCCTCCTCCCCAGGGGCCGAGCGTGAGGTGCTCGCGAGCAGGCAGGAGCTAAAACAGCGAGTAAGTCCTCTGCGTTGTTACTTTTACTCTTTTATGTTTTTAACTTTAAAAGCTTTAGTGGGTGTTTTAACAGCATTTCGATGGTTGGTCGCTTTTGGAAAAGTGCCTTCTTCCCGTGTCTCGTTCTGCTTTGACACAGTTAAATGACAGGAGAAAGCTGTCTCTCATTTGAGCCCCAGACTTCACCCATTCGTGGAGAAATTAAATTAATATTTTGAGTCTGGAGTTACAGTGGTGAAAGCAAATGTCTTCAAAACCTAGTGGCAAATATATAGTGACAGCGCTGGCTGGCATTTGTAAAGAACACATAAAGAAACTGGAGTTATATTTATGGTTTTTCAGAATCTATTTTAATAAAAGCAGTGTGTATTTAATGAACGAAAAAAGCTTTTCAAACAGGATTGAGTGATCACTTTCTCTTAACAATTAACTTTTATGTCTGGCGATGTGGGAAGCTATCTCCAGTTCTTTTCAGCAAAGGAAATCTAATTATTCTTATAACAAAGCTACTCTTACTGATTATAACACAATAACTAAAAAGCACTGGGAAGTATTTCGATTATGTCTTCATCACTGTTCATTTAGCTGTTGGATGTAATGCTAATAAAAATATAAAATAATTTGAACATATAAATGGCACAATATTGATAGATGGAGCACCTTAAAAAGCAGGTTGTCCCTGATGAGACATATTCCAGAGCCCCTTCTTCATTACGGTAATAATCACTATGGTGGGAAAATTGCAGAATTGCCAAATCGTTGATGATGTCATGTGCTGTGACATCATAGATAGACAGGTCACATTGACTTGGACACAGAGTGTGAAGCAAGGAGGGTCTGGGTGATACCACCTCCTTCAGACAGACGCTAGAAAGGGCATCGAGACTGGTGTGCTGACATCTACATAGGCAGAGTCGGAGAAATTCCTTTTATTGTTATTTATTGTGTTCTATATCTTGAGTAATTTTTAAAGGGCTGATCCAAAATGATTAACCCTAGATAACAGTAAAATATTCAGAAATTAAATAATTCAGTTCAGTTTGTGGAGAAAAGAGTGCAGATGGTGCAACTTTCACAGGGATACATAGTGTAATCGCAGCAAAATTAATTTGGGGCTGCCTTCCTGGAAAATGAAACTTTCCATAATTGTTCCAGTGCAGCCCCTCTGGCCCGGATTTTATGCTCAGCCGACATGGCTGGCTGCCTGTTATTTCTGGGTCAGTCTGCTGTCATCTGCAGGATTGACTGTTATATTTTTGCTGGGGTAATGAGACATTTTTCTAAGATTGTGCAAGGAAAAAATAGGAGAGGTGTCTCCCCTGACTTTACTCGTTCTGTTATCACCTAGACTGGAGCTGCTTTTGGACAGCTGTTACCTGTTAAACACAAAACTCTGAACATAGCGTACTGTATGAGCCTAATAATCATTTGTATTATGCCATAAACAACCATAAAGCCTTAAGTCTCCATACATAGACTGGTATAGATGTGTCACCTGCAATATACTGTTTCTCACATATAAGTGTATATGTATGATAAGTGCAAGTGCTGTGAAGAGTAAACCATACAGTATTGTGTAATACTGACCCGCTTCAAGCACTGATACTATCATTCGGTATTCCGAAAAAGAAATTACAATACAAATAAGAATCTGTATTAAGTATTGTTGAAGTAACCAGAACTGATAATATTAATAATTGTTAAAAAGTTACAGTATTAATGCCGTTACACAACTACCTTAACCACTTAACATTTTTGAGTTTCTCCCTTCCGGCTTGTGGTTAACTCATAACCTTAGGAATTCCTGTACACTCCTCATTGGTATGGAGTCATCTGGAGTTCGACACAGCTAACCATATGATACTATATGTATCAATTATAGTATTTTATTATCTTTTAATCCCGCTTTCTGTATGCAACCACATTGCATAATCAGAGGTTTGCAGTCTAGCACTATATGGAAATTTCAGCACCAGCTGTGTAAATCCTGATCTATCTCACAGGGCAGGAAAAATTTTGGTAGCACTTTACTTGAGGGGGCACTAATAATGTAGTGGTACACTCATACTTAATGTATTAATTAACCAGAAACTAAGTGTTAGTTACGTACTAATTCCATGGTCATTTATCATGAATCAATCATAATGATTCATGTACTTAATGCAGTTACTATACCTGTATTTGTTCATGATCTGTACTTGAGTAGTAACTGAGTTACATGCCTCCTCTAAATTTTTCTTTCAGTATCATAGCAGCTGGATAAATCTAAAATCATAGCTGAAAAAAACAATTCTGCAGCTTTATCTGGATGCCATGGGATAGACATTATTGAGCTGCTAGAAGCGTCTGCTCATTTGCAAACAAGCTAGGAAAACAGTTTTGAATTAAACCTTAATCCCTAATTCTTTTGATTCCACATGGCAGCCAACTTATTGATTAGTGCTGATTTTTAGTTTAGCCCGTTTATGTTGTGTTGCATTACTCACATAGGTTCTAATTTTCCTTGGGTTAAAGATGGAGAACAGGTGGAAAATGGTGGAATTCAATGTTGACTTGTCTTACTGTGGCCCTGTGGTACATAAATAATTCACTGACACAGATATTCATTGAGCAAATGTACCAGCTGTGGATACCTTCATGCCATGGTGGCAGTTTGCAGTAGGCCTAAATGAGACTGGACAGCACCAGGAGACTGGAGGTGGGACAGTGCCCCAGATATCCCACCTCAGGCATATCGATTCAAGGGGTGCGGATGAGGTACAACTGGGAAGGATGGTGCTGGCTCGGCTTGGACAGTATTACGGTAATACTGTAAAGCATGGTATATATGACATTTATTTCAGTTAAAAATACTCTAACTTCGACAAATTTTATCGGGAAAAACCAAAGTAACATTGTTTTATAAAATATCGTCAGAATACCGCATACCACAGGTAATGTTTGGATTGTCTGACGGCATTAAAAGTTAGGTACTGCCCAAGCCTAGTGCTGGCGAGAGGGGAGGGGATTGTGGCAAGATTTATCTGCTGGTTATGGAGGGGGGTGAAACTTTTTGCCAGCAAATTGTTTGTATCTTCAGAAGTAGGATGTGAATTCATCTGGAGGCAAGAACGTAGTTTGTGAAGGTAGGAGGAGAAAGAGCTCAGAACAGCTTGTTATTGGCTGCAAGCCTGAGCTCTGTCTGAAAGGATAATGCTGGCGAACTTCCCCTCGCGTGAGCTTGGGTGTTGCTGCGTCGCCATGGAGACTGATGACCCGCCCCAGTGCCACACATGCCTCAGGAATTCAGCTGACATTGAGCAAACTGACTGCCTTCTTAGGGCTCAATAGCATCTGTGGACAATCTGGAAAGCAATGCTTTGAGTATTTCTTCTGTTTTTAAGACTTATTAAATAATTGTTTTTGGTGATGCCATAATTATTTCAAAAGGTTGTCTGGTGGCTTAAAACGGATCAACGTTTCAAACTTTCTTGTGCGGTACCTAAATGAGTTATGTATGCCATATAATGCAATAGTGTTCGTTTATTCTTAAATATTCTGTGTGAAGGTTTTTAATACAGAATTAAACTCTCACTGTTCCACAAGTCATCCAGTTAGCTTTTAGTTATTTGAATTCTATGAAAACTACAGAATGTAGCATGTAGTTACAAAATGTAGTTCATTTTTTAGAAGAGGCATGAAAGGAGAACATATTCCTTCATTTCAACCACAGCTGATAATATAATATTTGCAGCAACCCCTGACGTCTGATCATGGTCTTAAACAGCATGCATTAAGGCCATCCTACAAACGATCTGAAAGTGAACCTAAACCAAGTGCATAACATACCAACTTCCACTATTTACTTCATGTACTTTGATAATAATACTTTTGTTTATCTCTTTGGGGAAATTCTCTTTTTGCCTACCCCATCTTGCTCTCCACGAGGCACACGTTGGTGCGGGCAAGCTTCGCAGCGAAGGGCGGCCACCTGCAGTGGCACCTGTGGAGCTGGGTGTTAAGGGCCTTGCTCAAGGGCCCACAGATATGTGGCTGTCAAGTTGAAGCCAAGCTTGAACCGGCGACTTTCTGATCACAAGCGTGGAGGCTTCGCCCACTGAGCCGCACATTGTCGATGTAAAGCCTGTTAGGTTTTCAACAAGGTACTTGTTTGGAAAAGATATATACATGAAATCTGGTTAGTTCAGTTGAAACAATAAAGAACAATTTTGGGTGTTTCTTGAAAACAATTCCCAGCACTAAACTGCAATCTAAGTTCCTGTCACTGGATTCCTCCAGTACTCACATTGCTTTCATCCATAACATCAATGGTTCCTCGACCTTTCCTTATCAGTTTTATGAATTCATTCTAATCTTCTTTAAGATATCCTCTGCAGTAATTCTGTAGTGATTTAATATTTATTATCACTGGGAGGCTTGTTGAATAGCACAGATTTTAGTGTCTTTGTTTATGACTTACTGTCTGACTCGCATGAAATGAAGACCAAACTAGATGAAAGATGCAGCCCATTCACTGGAAACAGAAACAGGCATTAAAGTGCTGTTGTGGCCAGAGGTGAGATATCCAGATAGTAATATTAGGATATTAGGAATGGATGGTGCACTGGCCGGGTCCACTGGCGGTACTGTGATTCAGCTTGGCAAGGTGATACAAATCGAGCAATGTCTGCCATTAGTGGCCCTGTTTGATTTTTGGGTTTATTTTTCTGAAAAAATGTAGAAGTTCTGCATTAAATAAGAAAGATAACAAAGAACCCCTTTGACATGAGGCTGGTGTCTCCATTTCAGGAGCAAGAATCCAGTAACTGTGATCATCAGTGATAATTTAGCTCAGTCACCCTCATTAGCGATATACACATCACTTTGTATATTCTGTTTTGTTTTGTCCCAAATGGCCAAAGTTCTAATGGCTTTTTAAATCTCCTTTCTTCTCATTCCCGCCCCAGTTTGTTTCGCGTTTGTGTGCCCGTGCCATCTGCAAGAAACCTTAAAGGGGCCGTGATACCCCTGAAAAAAACACGGCCTTCCCCAAATTGACAAGTCCCGCTTCCCCAAGTCACGTGGCACCCTTTTCTTCATTGTCCCTAGACGCTGTCATGATCCGTAAATGCCACTTTGTAAAATGTTATTTCCTTAGCTTCCTCCAAAAAAAAAACAGAAATAGACATGCTCCACCATTTTTACACCTATTTATTTTGACCTGTTTTTACTTATCATTTCATTTCAAAATAGAAGAGCACCTAAAATACCCAGGAAGAGAATTGGACGTATAATGTTGCCGATGTGTTACTTGGCTGCCTTTGTTCTTGAAGGCAGGGGACAACATCACCCTTATTTCTCACACGCTCTATGGAACACCAGTGTCAAGCGACATCATGACACAGATATGCCTTGAAATGTGAGCTTCCCTGCAGAAACACAGGCAGAACATCCTTAAGCACTGAGTGCAGGCAGGGAAATAACAAGCAAAGTCTTCTACTTTCACCATGCTTGGCATCTTAATGGCACCTGTCGACACCCCTGTACCGGATAAGGGCTGGGAGAGATGGAGAGATGGATATTCTCATTTGGCATTTTTCTCAGCTGTGTAAGTGTTCCCAGCTTTGCCTGAGAACTGTCCTGGCATCAGGGTTAAAGTTTTAAACCCTCACCAAAATCATACCATCCCTCCATCCTTCCATCCATCCATCCATCCATCCATCCATGCACCCATCCATCCATCCAGTACAAGGACAGGGCTGCACAGGCAGCATCTCGGATCGGAAAGCATCCATCATACGTCACATATTGTTTTGTCTGAGTTTAGTATTCTTGCTTACAATGCAGTTAATAATTTTAATTCCACATGTCAATTTATTTAAATGACAGTTAGCAGAATAATGACACACCATGACTTGAAAAGACATTGTGCAAAACACAGTCATGAATAACAGAATCCTGATATTTAATTAAGTTATAATTATAGTGAATGTATTTTTTCATTGAGGCAGTGCCACAGTCAAGACCAATAATAGTGTTAATGCTCAGTTAAACTGGAATGTTATAGGCATCAAATTATTGCAGGCATATCTAATTAGTTGAATTGATAAAAATGTAACAATTATTAGGATATTTTCTTCCCATCTATCACTCTATTCTTTTTTGCTTATCTAATTTGCCAGTACTTTTTATTATTGGTACGTGCAGTTTAATTTAACACCCACCCTAATAATAATAATGTCATTGTTTCAAGTTTTAAATGGATCTTTACAGGTGCTCTTGGATTATATGCAAACCTACCTTCTCACTGGCTACTTTTAACTATGCAGACAAATGTTGTCTTTCTTCAGTTTTTTCTCCTTCAATTTTTTTTTTTTTTATTTCTATTCACCTAAAAATAATCTTTTTTTAGGATTACATTTATATGACATCAAGAAGTCCAGGAGAAGCTACTCTTAATAAGCGATAAATTCTGTGCAATAATCAGCATGGAGACTAATTCTGGCTGCAGGGATCCTCTAATATCAGAGATTTCAGTGTAACGCGTGACATGCAGTCATGAATGCCAGTGCAGCAGATAGATGTTAGTGTGTCATAAGTGTAGAGGAGGTGTGCATTGTGGAGGGCCATTACTGAGTTTCCTGAAGACCTACAGAGTCCCTGAAATCTGTTACCAGATTAAATAAGGAGAGTCCTTTAATTGAGAAATCTTAGATATATGTTGAGAAGCAATACCAGACTGTGGACACTGTGGAGATTGTTAGCGGCTTCGTCATCTTCATGACTCCTGCCAGCCCTCGGCGTCCTAAGAGGTGTGAGCTGACGTAAGCACAAAGGAGGGATTCGGGCAGGAGTTAGCAAAGCCCAACTGAACACTGAGTAGCTGCCCAACGGCATACTGAACTTTGTGGGCTGTTACTTAAATCAGTCAGCATTGCGACACATCACACCAGAAAGCCATAGCAGATGCGGGCTGAGAGTGTCTTATCAAAGAGTCTGTTATACCACATTTCCCAGAAGACAAGCTCCCTCCTTTTCTAGAGCAGGTATTCTAGATCTGTACTGATAACATGACATAGAGAAGCAAGACTTACTGCTGAAACAATGCAGTAGCATCTCAATGCTTCTGCAGACTATACAGAGCGTATATGCAGTGTAGATACTTACCAGGTGCTCTGCCACATCTCCTCCCTTCCCACCCATAACTGAGTTCTGTGTCATTCATTCTCACTTCATCTCTCTTTGTCACGTATGTTCAACCCACAGCGTGTATATTAGATTTGGGTTTGCTGCATCATAAGATTTATCACAGTGAGTCTGTAATAAACGACCTGGCAAGTAAATGATCAAATAAGATAAAAAAAAAACACACACTTGTGATCCATCAGTTGTCGCTGAGGCAGGTGTCATCATTCTCAGTGTTCTCATACAGCCAGGGTGCAATTTTGGTTTTATTTTAAGTAGCTTTTTAAATTGAAGTTTCAAACAAAAATGGGGGTGCCAAGTTGGATAGTGTAAGGGAATTTATTGTGAGGCAGAATGCTCTATAAAACACCAGGACCCTGAAGTTATATCTGTGCAATAAAGTAATAAATGAAAATAAACTTTCACACGCAACAAAATTGATTTTATTATAAATATTTAATATTTATCCATCTTCCGACTATCCCAGGCAGCACAGGACAGAAGGCTGGGCTGTGCCCTGGATGGGATGCCAACAAATAATTAACATGAATACATAAATGGATGTTTGTGAATTAAGCATTAAAAGCTAAGGAAACCAACTTTAAATGTAAAACTGTGGATGTCTGGCTGCCTCAGTGAGAATCGGCTGATTCCGTTTGCTCTTTTGGGTGAACCCAGTGGGATATAAAAAAAAACATTATCCAACAAGTCGGCAAAATTAAATGTTATTATGAACACAATACTAATACTAAATGTCATTATCTGACAATGTGGTAACATTTATGTTTAGAGACCATGTCGATAAAATACTTTCAAAAGACTGCTTCCTAAGAAGAATTATTGTTCCATATTCTTTTTAAATAGTATTTAAAAAACTTTACTGAAGATTTTCTTTACTTGAATTCTCTCATTTTATTAATGTTCGTCATTTTGGCGTGGGTGTACAAACTGTTTGCAGTGGATTTATTATGATGAAGTCATCTGTCATTATAAGAAAAGCATATAACTTTGAGGAATGCCCGGTCTTGTCGAGTAATGCTCAGTCTTAAGATACAATTGCTCCCAGAAAGCCAGGTCTCGTTTAACAGGGCCTGCAAGTAACCAGAAGTGTCTAATTAGTCTCATGTTATGATAATTATACAACTAACAGGTTTTTCCATGCCTCAACTATAGCTCAGGAAATGGTGTAGTGCTTAAATTAAATTCTTTA
The DNA here is from genome assembly GCA_026781065.1 of Mormyrops boulengeri. Classification (NCBI taxonomy): domain Eukaryota; kingdom Metazoa; phylum Chordata; class Actinopteri; order Osteoglossiformes; family Mormyridae; genus Mormyrops; species Mormyrops boulengeri. Next base: position 6,313,653 of record JAODLD010000002.1, read on the forward strand.
ATTTAAGTTTCATTACAGATCTCACATGCTGTATATTAGAACTTTATTTGTCTTAAAAGGTATTTTGTAGATATTTGTGCACTGCTCACATAATGCATATCCTTATGTTAGAGAATGGTGCCGTGTCCTCGGAGTATCCTGGAAAGGTGGATGTCATTAGTGGAATGAACTTTAATATTTGATCACTGCTTGGGAGAAAAGCGAACGAGGCGGGCAACGAAAACGTGTATGTAGTTCCATCCTAGTGAATGTCACAAAGTCGTCCGAGAAGGACTTACTTTAAAGGACTCGGAAACGGCTTGATCGTGCTCACTGGCACTTTGGTTTCGAACTGCGTGTTTACAAATCTAATTAGAACCCATCTTCTGCGGGTTAATCGCATTAATCAAGCGATGGATCCCTGCCTAGCGCCCATAGCCTATGGGATAGGCATTGATCCCCCGTGACCCTGAATAGGACGAGCGGTTTCAGAAGATGGATGGATGGAATTGGTGGAATGATAACCACTGACAGTTCCTGACATAAAGAAGAACACTTAGAAGATCAAGCAGGAAGCATGACATAGGCCTGTCTTTCGGCGTCTTTGTATACCAACAATCCCTACTTCACGGTTACAAGCCCTGTTGCGAAAAACACCTGACTGCCGGGCACAGCTCCGCCTCCTTATGTCCAAATAGCACCTTGCCCAAGCGCCGCTTTGCCCCCTTCAACATTCACCTTTTTTCTTAAGGTCCCAAAATTTAGGAAAATATTCAAAGTGAAAAGTTTAATGAAAGGTCAATTTTGTGTAAAAAACATATTTTTCATCAGCTTTAATGTTAATTTTCATTAGTAGCTCTGACCAGACATTCAATTCTTGAGTGGATGAGATATTCCTACATGACGACTTGATTGTGACTTATTTCACTTATTTGCGGCCAAAATTTCACTTAGTAGTTAAACTGTGCTAGAGGAAAGACTTGTGTAGTAAGCAATCTGTGAATAAATTGATATTGATATTCACAGGGGCATTACGAATGTATATGAAAGAATATTACTTGTAGTGATATGCCAGTTTCATGCATTCATAAATTTCATTTACATGGTACATTTAAAAAATTCAAGGACTACTGAAGCATGCGATACACACAATATTCACATCAAATAAAAATAACTTTTGTGTTGCAATGTTGTGATTTTTAAAAAAACATGACAACGAAAGAAGAACACACTGTTTAATGATGTCAACTTTAAGTCTCTTTAAGACTATGATCATACATACAAATGATAACTAATAAACGAATGTACAAGCTGTCCCTCATCTCTGATTCAGATTTAACCTCTCTTTACAAGTACTGATATATAATAGTTCACAAACGTCTGCAAACGGAATACTACCCATCACCTCCTCAAGCATAAAGCAGACAAACTAGGACACACGTTTATTGATGCAAAATAAAAACAGTTACAGCATGTATATTTAAAAGTTAATTCCTCTGTGACATCCCCTGCAGTCGTCCACCTACTTTGCATGGATCTGGCATCAGCGTTTGTAGATCTCTAACGATGTTTATTCAAATTAAATTCACATCTGCTTTGCAATAGAAATAAATGTCCTGGATAAATTTTCTGCAAAAGGCCAGTAGGAAGCTTTGGGCCCATTTGCTATTTATAAGCATAAAGAAATTCAGATGATTACCATGCATTTAGAGCAAAGTAATCTGTGTACTATTTTGCATCAGATTAAATGGGTATAGGTCCCCTCTCATGGTTGACACGTTAGTTCAGGGGTGAACATGAGTTGATTGTGCACAGAGAATGGCCCCTGAGAGTGGATCACAGTTAATGGAGGGCCGAGGTTCTGCTGAGTCACAGGGGATTCTTCAGCTACCTTATTCCCTTCAGTTTCTGGAACAATGTAATTCATTAGGAGGATCTGGAGTCCATCATTATCTCCAGGTCAACAGCTTCCCGTTTTTCAGCTTGACCATAAGTGACCTTCTTCACTCTGTTTTTTTTGTGACGTTGCCCCTGAGAATTTATAGGACTCTTCAGACAATAAGGTTTTTTAATGAGTTTGGCCCAGCTTTTGCTGGCTATAATGGTATAAATTTATGGAGGAAACCATCTGCAAATAATTTTCATTTACCAGTCAATAATGAATTCTGAAAAAAGAGAGAGAGAAAAGAATCAGTGTTTTCAAGACTATAGCACTACACTGATACAGATGTATGTACACAGAATTCTAATTTTCCTTCTATTTTATGTTTTAGTGTGAAGCAGCACCCCAAGCTTTCAAACGATGGTGAGAATTTATACAATCACACCCCTATTGTTTCATTGCTATTATGACATTTCCTTCAAACAGAATGGAAACAGTGATTTTTGTGTACATTTTGGTTAGACCACCTTGTCTTTGTTAAGGGTGGAAAACCATTTCAGATAACTCCTGTGTCTTTAGGAGACCCTGAATCTAGCCCATGAGGTTTAACCGAGGCGCGATCATTGCTGGTTGTGGGGCAGCGTGTGGCTCAGTGGGCTCAGCCTGCGCGCCTGTGATCACACAGATCTGTTGATCTTTGCAGTTTCAGCACGTCTGCAGGTCCTTGACCTAGGCCCTCAGCTCCCTGGGTGCCGCTACAGGTGGCAGCCCTTCGCAGACAGCTTACTCTGCAAAGAGAAAGTTGAGGGAGGCATAAAGACAGTTTCCCCATGGGGATTAGTAAAGTATCAATTGTTATTGTTATATTAGAGCCGCAGAAAGCCCCAAAGACCTCTTCTTTTCTGTTCCAGTTACTTCTGTGTCAACAGCTGTGAAGAAACCCACTGACTTTGCCTATAAGCAAACAGTAACTTACTCTACCTTGAGCAAACTCTAGTAGTGAAGCTTTCCTGGAACACATTAACTCTGTTTGGGAACATCTACTGAATATGCAGTTAAATGCAAAGAAGTGCAATAGCGTGTCTGTGTTAACCTGCACCTTGATTAAAGAAAACAGCATTTTGCTTTGTTTTATGAAGTGAACCATTGAATAATTCACCAGACGGTGCTGAACGGTTGCATTTCCCACCTTTCCTTTCCTGCTCTCCTCTGGCTGTGACTTGTATACTACGACTTAGTCTGTGTGACTTGCCACTTAGCCATCTCTCTGATTTGACTTTCCCT
>JAODLD010000002.1:6320685-6332465 GCA_026781065.1 Mormyrops boulengeri
AATAGTACTCAAGTGGTTGGTTGAAACAAAATCCTGGTCTGGATTTTTACTTTCTGGATCTGAAATTGCCACCTCTGGATGATTGGTACACTACAAAGGAATAGACGTGGGACTGAAACTGGTTAATAAAGATTATTGAGGTGTGTTCATACATTTTCTGCATATCTAACTAAATCAGTCTCATTAAAGCACTGCTGATTGTAGCTGCCCACCTCCATTGCCACTTTAAAATGTCCTGACCAGCGAGTCAGAGCCTCCCAAGGAGCCAATCGCTACGTCTATAGCTGCTGCCTCACTTCCAAAGGAACAATGACCTCTCCTGAATGATGAATAACTGAGCCGTGAGATCCAGCGCTGCTTTGGCTGAGACCTTTCTGACCGCATGTTCCACCGTGGGATGTCGCAGTGGCACCTGAGCCATCACAGACCAGGTAGCGTCTGGGAGCCCGGGCAGCAGATTGATCAAAGTGATCCCGGTGCAGTGGGGAGCGACGCTGACTTTCACACGTCTGCCAGCCTCCTTGAAAAGCTCCTGCGCAGCGTTGGAGAAGCAGCCATGCGGCGCTAATGGCCGCGGAAGTGAGGTGGCACCGCTCTCCACTCTATTGGCCCCTTATTTCTGTTTTGGTCGCTTCTGTGGCCAACTTTATATTTAATCCGTTCATCCATTGCTTTGTATAACGGATGAACAATCTGTTCACAAACAGAGCCTGTGGAAGTCGACTTTCATTCTTTTCAGTATCCTAGTAGCTTTCCATTGTGAACAGACTAATGGGCATCCAGGTAATTAATGTAATTGTACCCTTCAATGGTGACCAAAAATAGTTATATAGAATTTGTACTGATGCATTCCCCCTTTCCTGTTAAAACATTGTTGTCCGTAAGAGGTCATTATATTCTTCTAATTACCTTTTTTGCACAATGCTTTCTATATTTAATTGCTCTTTAACCGGAGATGGCAACTTTCCTTCTCTAAAGATTTTGGCTACCCAGAATCCTCCAGATTTCCCAACTGTTTTATCAGGGTTTTTTTTTTTCTGTTTCATTCTAACATATTCTGGCGCTGAAATAAAGTGCCTTGTCAGTTTGGTATAGTGAAGATCACCCATCTGATGCCGGAAGAATGTGTTTGTTGTCTGATCTCAGCAGCGCTGAGTGATTATGTTTGCAGGCTGCAGTGGTGTTATTCAGACGGGCTTTTCAGACGTGCGTGAATCACGGCAGAAGTGATGAGCACCTTCGTGCAAACAGCCACCGCTGCCTCAGAAGGCAGGAAAAGATCCATGAATGCTGATGTGTACATCAATTGCTGGTTCCTGCGCAGACAAATTCAGTGGTGTACAGCATCCAGGCCTCGCACTGGTGCATGCGAGGGACACTGAATCCGTCATCCACTTTTATGGACACCTACACAGAGCTGCGGGGGTGCCTCTCTTTTATCTGATCCTTTTTCTTTTTGAGAACACTGAGGAACCCAAAGAAAACGGCTGTTTTTACATAGTAGACTGAATGAAGCACTCAGATTATACTGCTTTGTGCAATTGATCGCCTGCAACAGAAGGCATTAATATTTGTCAGCATGGTGCTGTGGACCCTTAAGGATCTTTGTGGCTTCACTTACTGAAAGCAGCAGCGTGTCTGCCATCTTTGAAATGTATTAAACTTGACATGTTAAATGGTACGACCATATGTCTCGTCGTGTGCACCATGTGCAATGGCGTAGCGAATATTATTTATCGTCAAGATTCATTGTTTCTTATGTGTCGGGCTGTCCTCTGACAGAAACATTTATTCTGAGCTATTTGCATATTACATTAAAATTTTGTGACTAGATGAAGGTGCGTTAGGCCCAATGTGCACAGTGACTACAGCTTATATAAGGATCAGCGCAAAACAAAGCCACCGACTGTCAGGTTGCCAGAGCCCAGATTTTTCTCCGCTCCTTCTCAGCATCCGCACGTACATTTAGCAATTAAGCGTGAGCAATAGCCATTCCCTAAGTCGATGGCCTGGGTTCAGGATGCTTTAGCCCTGCCAAAGACCATCTCGTGCCCATTACCGAGAGACAATGTGGGATGCAGGTTTGCGACGCTGATGGATGCCACCACTTACAGGCTAACAAGCATGGCCTCTACCTTTCATCCAAGCCCCGTGTGGGAGATAATATCCGTCTGCCGCTTTGTTAGGCTTAAATCTGACGTGCAAGGAAGTCAGCAGAAACAAGTCGTCAGCTGAGACCATTAAAAGGGTTTAACATGTGGGGGGATACAGCTTCAGGACCCTGCGGTTAGACATCGCCGAAAGAACTTACCTTATGTTGAGCTTTCTAGAATCACGTCTTGCTAAGTGTCAGGGCCATGTGGAGACTTTTTGAGGGGTGGGTGCTCAAAGGTGGTGCCAGTCGTAGCTTGGGGGGGCTAATCAAGTTTCATCACTGGTGCTGACCTGGATGCATTTTTTTTTTTGGATGCATTGATATCAACCAACCGGGGTGGGTGCGCGGGGTGGATTGGCAGTGGTTAAGGTTGTCAACTGGGGGTGGATGTCGATGGCAAAAGTTGTGCCCTCAGAAGGTGCTGCCTATATTACCCTCGCCAGGATCCACCAAACAACAGGCCACTCTGTGCCTTTAAAGGACTTTAAATAGTCCGGGGAAAAGGGGCAGGTGCTCAGGCACCCCCCCAAACCCACCTCCCGCATGTGCCTGCTAAGCAGAAATCTGTCCATCGTTGTGCCTGTAGCTAAAAAGGCAGATCACTTGCAGACTGAAAAACAATTTCCAAAAAAGGAAAAGCGCAAACAGGAAATCAGCAACCCTCATCATGTGTGGCGGACTTGCGTGATCTGTTTGTTTTGCCCATCATGCGGGACATGAACATTATAAAAGCACAGAATTTCACGTGTTGCCACTTCTCAAGGGTGTATTTATGGCAGAGAGAGGTCTTCATGGGCTAAGTGGTTATGTCATAGTAGATCTGAGTCTTAAATATCGTTACTTCTCACCGAAATGAAGGGATAGAAGGGATTTGAGTGACTGGTGCAGTTTGGGAGTGTCTTACCATGAAGATGTGGCAGCCTGTGTCCTTCACTCCTGATCTTCACTTATTTGAATTTTGGCTTCAGCCTTGCTTACAGGTATGATGAGATCTTTTCCTGCCTTATCTACTCTTGTCATGAAACCATCTCTGACCACATTTATCTGTTCACTGCTCGCCTTTCCCGAACAAAGGAATCACACCATGGGGGCAGGCTCATTCTTGCACCCATGTCGTGTTTCGCATCATGCTGAAATTTCACATTTTCCCATGGTGCACCAGAAAGGGCCCGACTGAAACTCCACCGCGATGTGACAGAGCGGTACAGTGCGGCTCCTCAGATGTGACATGCGTGGGCACTAGAGTCAGAGGGAAAATGCTAACAGTTCGGCTGATTGTGTACTGCGCTTATTATTTTTCTACATGTACATAAAGCACTGAAGGGCTTAATGAGGCATTTCTCCCTCCTCTCCCTTCATCAGCAGCCCTGTCCGCCTCCATGCATACTATTGTTGTATCTGCATATCTGTATTCACGCAATAATCTTGCCTGTTTGACGCAACGGTGCATCATTTCTTGTTTGTCGAGACGGGGAATTATCTGCGCTGTCATTCTGCTTTCTATGGCAACACTAGTGTGCTAAAAATAGTATTTTAAATAGTCACATTTGCTAGCTGAATGCTTCAGTCAAACACCCAAATATACAGGAAAATTTGTTAAATAATATAAATATAAATGATATAAATATACATTTTCAAAATGACTTTTTAAAAATATGTTTTTCCTGTTTATCTCCCAGCCACATCACACAGTGTTACTGAAAAGAGACGTGTTTGTAGCTGAATTGCAGCTTCCTGCCATTTTATTTGCCTGGTCTGGTGCTGAGCTCCACCATTTCTGCACCCGATTCAGTTGATTCCGCACTGAAAGCAGAGCCATAGTCCTCAGCACTGCTAGGGAACCGCTCAGCTTCGCATTCCATGTTATTCACTCCGCGGTCCCTCTTTGGTCATTTTGGAGGTATCGATCGCAACAGGCCAGCGGAGGAAGAGAAAGACCTGCTCAGAATTCTTCGCTTAGAGCCTGCGAAACGTCGTCTTGATGACAGAATTTTGGTCCATGTGTATGCTGCTTGGCTGATGAAAAGAAAGATGGAGGGAAGCAGGGTTGGATCCCCATGAGAGGGAGGTGCAAAAGGATGTGACAGAGCCATGGTCACAAGTGACAAGCTGCAACTGCAGAGGACAAAAGGACACTGTCAGAGCTCGTCATTCTAACTAGTAATGTCTGCAAAGTCAGAGAGTCACAAGTTCTCCCTCACCTTTCGTAGGTCCTCGGCCAGGACCATGATGAATGTCTGATATGTTTTGGCTGGGAATAATTTGTTAATCCATCTTTAATCCGTTCAATCCGTTTGTATGATTGTGCTACGTGGAATAATTTTTTAATGGGTTATACAATCGTTCTTTGTCAAAAATATATTATACTCCTAATCTACTATGAGATCCTTACATTATATATAAAATATTCAAACTATTATTATTATTATTATTATTATTGTTGTTGTTCTTCTTCTTCTTATTATTGTTTTTGAAGGATAATATATCCATCCATCTCCCACGTGGGTTATGATGTTAGACTGGAGTCAGTCTTAGGAATTACAGGGCACAGCACTAGGAGCCTCCAGGCCAGGATGTAGATTTGGGTGTGGACGGTAGAGACATGTACCAATACTGTTGAAGTACTGAATTGTCCGTAGCAGTACGGCGGGAATACCAAACGGATGGCAGACGCTATTTTCTCTTTTTTCTGTAAAAGTGAAAGTAACCTCTTCGGGTTAGCGAAAGCAAGTGATAATGTAGGCCTTATGTAAACGCGAAGTGGTGTAAAGCGAATGCTCATAAAGTGGGTTACCTGTATGCGTAAAAGGACCACATAACAGTCACAAGCCAATTATATGTTTGATGCTGAGCAGTTCACATGACTTGTAGTCTATGTGTGTGTCAATATCTGGATTCTTTCTTGGTTTAAACATCCTTTCACAATACCACAACACTGTAGAGGAAAAGTGGTTACAAGGTAGATGGATGGATGGATGGATGGTTCACATTTAAACTCCCTGCCTTTAGCACCTTGATTCAAGTTTAACCCCAAATTCTTGACAAATCTGCAATCTCAGTGCACTGTGTGCCTGAGCATAACGTTTAGTATTGAACACTTTTATTATGCACAGCTATAAACACTATTAACAGGCTACAGCCCATGTGCTGTTATTAACGCCTGTGCAGATTCTTTCATTTGTGATCTAGAAATAGAATTAGTTGATCATTGTTGACACGCCACAGCACACAATGCACAACAATGAAATGATTGAATGTGTCCTCTGCATTTAACCCATATGTGGCATCGTGACATAGCAGGGGGCAGCTAATTCAGCGCCCGGGGAGCAGTGCTTGCTCAGGGTACCTCAGTGGTGCCTTGCTGGTCAGGGATTTGAACCAGCAATCTTTCAATTACAAGTGCACTTCCCTAACCATTAAGACACCACCCCCCCAAATATTTAGGGCAATACAAAAGCAGTGCACTGAACCGAGATCTTGGGCATTTGCCCTGTTGTCCATGACTCCATTTCACAATAGCGGTAACAGTAGATGATGGAGCCGTAATGAAGGAAAGTGGGCAGGATGCAGATGACAGAGAAGTCTGGGAGATATGGTGTGCTAATGTTAGTAGCTGTGTGTTAAAGATCAGTGACAGCGGCATCTCAATCTGCTCTTCCCAGAACATCTGACCATAGCCATGAAATGATCCCTGGAAGTGAAACAGAGCTCTCAGTGAAGCCACAAAGCTGTGGAGATAATGTTACCCTAAACCCTAAGCTGCATATTGGTATCACCAGATGTCCAAGCAGAGTAACATTCCCCTGCCTTTACGATAAACTACAGCATATGATAGATATGCTTTAAACTTACAAAGCGAATTGAAAAACACAAGAATGTGTAGCCTGTGTAACCCACTACCAAGCAGGGCAGATTGCATTGTAGTGGTAAAGGATGTGAGCTTGCAACCAAGAAAAGGTTGTTGGTTTAAGTCCCACAATGGAATAACCATATCTTAATCCTTAAATTGGCTATAATATAACTTGCTGGGCAGAATCGGGTACAGGGTGGGGGTGTCCCATGGATAGATTGCCAGTCCATCATAGGACGGACGGACACACAGATGAGGTGTCTGTATGTTTGTGGGGACTCTCCATTCATGTCTATGGGGATAGCCCTAATCCCAACAATGGCAGCCTTAACCCCCTACCCAGCCCTAACCTTAACCATAAGTAACCAAACAAAATACAAGATTTTTGGCATTTTTAGTTTTTTGATTGCAGTCACAGATTTTTAAAAAATTTTATTTTATAAAATTGGGTTTCCCCTTGTAAGGACAGAAAAAATGTCCCCACAAGGTCAACATTAATAGGTTCCCCACAATGTAATATATACATGCCGACATACACACTAAGGTGCCAGTTAGCCTAACAGCATGTCTTTGGACTGTAAGTGAAGGAAGCCTCAACAGGGTAAACATGAGAACTCCACACAAGCATGGAGCAGAGGCGGGATGTAAACGCCAGCCTTGGGGGCTTGAAGCAACTGTGCTACCCACTGAGCTGCATTCCAACCCTCTGCTGTAATATTATGCAGTTCACATGTTATTGAAAATGTGCCTATTTTATTATAAATTTGAAAGATGGCCATGCTGTGTGATGACCAGTGTGCAGTAACCAGTGCTTTATTTGTGCTGGATCCTGCCGGATCACGTTCCAGGACCTCTCTTTTTTTGACTGTCTGCGATCTGGCACTTATTTGCACAAATCTGGCTGCTCTCTGGTTAAAAAAAACAATATAAAAATAAGTATGTATTTTAATTTACAGAGCAATTTTCACACAATTTTATGTTCTTTATTAGTTTAGATTTATTCTTAAAAATACATAGCATGTTTTCAGCACCGTGTCTTGTGCTCGTTCTGGGACCTGCACCCGCATTGTTACCTCTCTGCTCTCATATGCTCACGTTCCGGCATATAGCAGATACAGTACATACAGCAGATACAGTACATACCGCACATACAGCAGATACAGCAAATACAACAGATACAGCAAATACACCAGATACAGCAGGTACAGCACATACAACACATACAGCAGATACAGCAGATACAGCAAATACAGCACATACAGCAGACACAGTTCATACAGCAGATACAGCAAATACAGCACATATAGCAGATACAGCACATACAGCAAATACAGCACATACAGCAGACACAGTTCATATAGCAGATACAGCACATACAGCAAGTACAGCACATATAGCAGATACAGCACATATAGCAAATACAGCACATACAGCAGACACAGTTCATACAGCAAATACAGCACATACAGCAGACATAGTACATACAGCAGATACAGCAGATACAGCACATATAGTACATACAGCAGACATAGTACATACAGCAGATACAGCACATACAGCAGATACAGCAAATACAACAGATACAGCCGATACAGCAGGTACAGCACATACAGCAGATACACCACATACTGTACAGCAGATACAGAAAATACAGCACATACAGCAGACACAGTTCATACAGCAGATACAGCACATACAGCAGACATAGTACATACAGCAGATACAGCACATACAGCACATACAGCACATACAGCAAACCGCAAGGCACGCAGCTGAACACAATGACCAGCTGACGAGAGGAACAGGGGCTGGCATTTAAATACATGCACAATGAGGAAAAACAAGGGATTGGTGTGGGCATTAACAAGCACTAAAATCATAGGAATGCAGGTGAGGGGCATCAGATAAAGGATCAAACAACAGGTAAGGGGCAAGTGCTGATTACAGCATGTTGCCACACCCACCACACCACCTCAGGGTGGAGATGTGGAGTAGGTGATACCTCAGTACCACACTAGTCCAAATGGACCAGTGTGTGTTTTCCCCAGTGGCTGGAGTGCCAATCCTGCCACCAGCCCCCAATTTTCCTTAGTTGGAGGTTTAACTTACAGGGTTGGATGGAGAATAATATCACAGCCTGCCATTGCTTCATCTTGGGTAACAGCCTAGCTCAACGATCCTACAGAGTAGAATCACTGCTGGCATTCACAGGATTTGAACCAGCAATCTTCTGATTGCTGGCACAGATCGCTAGCCTCATAGCCACCACTCTGCCCTCGAACAACTCCAGGGATTAAAATAATAAAAGGCAACAGGCCAATATTGCATATAGGGAATAACAGAGCAATGACATGGAACTGCAACAGAAGTACACAAATACATGATAAACCAAGTTAATCTACACAGTATTAAATTATAACTAGTTGAGGCTGGCCTCAAACCCACGATGGAAGGGGAAGCCTGTATGATATAGCCACCTGCTCGGCCCTTTAAGCCATGCAGTGGCTTAAGGAACAGGAGAGACATAAGGAGCTACCACCAAACGGAATGGCCAGTGACACCTGCTGGCCAAATGGGTAAATGGCATAACAAAAGGGGCAGGACAGGGGCCAATCCTGACAAAAACCTACAAAGCTTGCCCTATTTAAACCTGAACAAGGTGCTTAGCTCATTTCTATTCATTTTGTTACTTGAGGCACGAATCCACGAATGCACAAATAAAAAACAAATTTAGGTGTTATGGATAAAAAGCTTCGAAAGGACAAGCAGAGAAATTTCTTTAGAGACAAAGCCAAAAGTCTTGCATTAACTGTTATGTCTGGTGCACCGTGAGCATTGGCTTGTGCACACGCTGTCATGGAGCATTAGAATGAGCAGCGTGTCTCTATGTTTCCTTAAGTTTCCACCAAAGTCAACAATAAAGGCAACAGCATCGACATTCTGTGGGGGCTGCAAAACCAGTGGCACAAAATTACCCCACAAAGTAAAGAAAAACATGACAATGCAAAATTAGCATTTGGCTAAAATATTTGACTGCATTTCTCTTCTCATCTGGTAGAGAAACTATTTTCATAAGAAAGTCATAAATGTGCGGCAGATAAATATAATGTACAGGGATACATTTTACTTTAAAAATTGATTTTTTTAGTAAAAGGTTAGTTGGCACCTTAATATTGTTGTTACTACCATTGTTAATAACCTCGATTTTATATGTGAATGGAAACATGTCATCTTTTTGTAGTCACATTTAGTCACATTATACTCATTCTTGGGTTGGAAACAGCACGTGATATTACTTGCAATTATGTATTTTACTGGTTTGGAAAAGAAGCTTTGCATGATGTGGAATATTCTGTACTTTTGTAGGATAGTAGAACATTTAGGATAATATGTGACAAGAACCATATTCAGCATATTTAGGTGCTGAGATCCTTCCTGAAAGACAACAAACTAAATTCTGAAGCCTCTCATTTTAACAATCAGTGTTAAAATATCACTAATAGAACATAATTAACAATAACTTACTGCTGTGCAGTGTTTAGTCCCGACAATTAAATGACATAATGCACTGTAAATGTATACAGTTCCAGGAAATGCAGCTGTCTAGGATTACACAGAGACCAGCTAAGCCTCTTTTTTGCAATTAAAAGTTATTTCGCACCTAGGCGGGGTCTCCTGTATGAAACTAACTCTTAGCATAAAGACTTATGTGTTATAGCTGCAAATGATCCTCGGTAAGTCTTTCTTTTTTAGCTATAATTCCTCCACAGTAAATTTAATTTCACTGCGTATTATGGAACAGAATCTGTACTTTCCGTTAAGAGATCAGACTCCGGACCTCAGAGTCAGAGAGCTCCAGGACGGGGCTGTTTTCTTAAAAGTGCAGCAGTAAGAGCAAAACTGCCGTCTTATCTGTGTTGGCTTGATTAACTCCATGCACAAACCTCAGCTGAAGTTTACAGATGCCAGAGCGTGGTGTCTGGGTCACGGAGCAGCGTAATCGATGCTGTCACGCTTCGTACAGTCTGCACAGAGTTCCGGCTCTCACCCCATCTGGTCTTTGAAGCCACCTTAATGCTCATGACAACCTGACTGCTTCTTTCTGGCCCTGTTCTTCCTTCAGCCGTTAGTTTCTCTGAACTCATCTCGGCATTCTTCATTAACCAAATCCACTGCAGACGTATGGCCATTAAACATACGAAGAAATGTTTCTAACACGAAAAATAAAAATGCAACATATAGCACGCAACATGTCACTAGTAAATAATAATGCCGCTTGTCTTACTTTACACAGAACCTCTAGCTATTACTTCAACATTCATCTGTATTACAGTTGCATAGCACCCAAAAGTGACAAGAAATTAAATGCTTTTAAAATGCAAAATCCACAGCAACAAAAAAAAATAATCTGAACAGAACAAACATTACAATGAACATTAATCTGAACAGAACAAACATTACAATGAACGTTAATCTGAACAGAACAAATGCTGAACGTGGAAAAACAAGACAATAGATAAAAATTCTCCCTGTGACTGCTTAACAAATCTATTCCCTTTTATGACAGGAATGTTGATATCCATTGTATATAAATAATGTTTCTTTTATAAGATCTGCCCTACTGTCTTACCTTCCTTTGGCCCAATGCACTAGAGGCAGGTGTACATGTGACTCAGAATAATAAATATGCAATAATAAGACTAATTCTTGAACTACTACATGACACAAACATTCAAAATACGCCATGTAAAGCAAACTTTGCCAAGACAGAAATGTCTAGTCGCTTTGGCCGTTGATAACCCAGAACCTGACAGACAATGATAAATTTAGATATTTTAATTTCAATGTGCTATAGATCAAGCAATGCTTTTAAATTTACTTTGAAGAAAAATGATGCTCCCGAATCAGAGACACATTAACATGGTCAGCGGCACCCGGGTGCGATTTGAGTTGTCAGAGGCTGCCCTACTTTCTGTGATGCTGGTGTTAGTGGTGGGGGTTCAATTGATTTAAACAAGGTTAGTTGAGGCGCCTATTTAGCGAAGGCCCCTGGGCTTTTGTATTACAGCCCTCACCTGTATGATCAGATCATTTATGACAGGGCTTCTCAAAGTCTGGAGTTTGGTCCGGATGTGGGACCCAGCCATTTAGGCACCGCATGAATCAATATGGTTAATGTGAAAAGGCTTAACATAGTTTGGAATAAAAAAACGATCAGCAAACGTTAAAAAGTTTCCGTTTTGTTATATATTGATGTCTATATCGAACACGTCGCACATTCATTGTAGTTCATGAAATGCTTTGAAATGTTTTGTTATTGAAAATATTTCCAGACCTTTGACTTTGAACAAAAATCTGATACAGACATTTGATCATAAAGTTTGAGAAATCCTGCTTTATGATGTATGATTTATATCATCTGCCATTTTCTCAAATCTTTCTGCAGCTTATCTGGAGTCTGCCTGAGTCCATAATGACTCCGCCCTCTGTGCCCTGCCGATGGTTGATGTTTCCGCTGACACATCCCTGGAATGGTGTTGCTTTCTGCTCATCCGTTAGCATTAAGCTGTAGTGCTCTGGTGGTACTGGACATTACTCCATTAAAGAAAGCTTCTTGAATTGCCCCATCGTTTCCCGCTCTTTGAGGGCAGGGTCATCTGCTGTCCCAGAGTGTTCACTGCATCCTGTAAGTTAATTTTCTGCTGTCCCAGAGTGTTCACTGCATCCTGTAAGTTAATTTTCTGCTGTCCCAGAGTGTTCACTGCATCCTGTAAG
>JAODLD010000002.1:6350228-6363490 GCA_026781065.1 Mormyrops boulengeri
CCCGCCCCCCCATATGTAAACCGAGGATTAACTGAGAACTGTGGTAGTGTGAAATATTTTTATTGCCGCTGTCACTCCTTAAACCTGAAATTAAAATCATTTCTCACAACAAGAGAGCGTCCCCCACTTATGTGTAGGACACAGAGAATTTTAGGTTTTCTGTAGGAATGCAATAACAAAAAAACTGCTGATTCAATAGCATGATAGCCATGGCATTATTAGTAGAATCCGCATCCCTCCTTCTCGTGACACATGATGTTGGCTATGTTGAGATCATGAGAGAAATAAGACAATGATGTATGTCCTCCGTGGACTTCCGTATGATGCTGAGTTACCGTGTTAAAAGTTCTGGACTTTGAGTTTTTTAAGTGATAAATGGAAAGCAGTGTCATATTTCTCTTTCTTTTTTCTTTTTCGCTGATCCGAAAAATGATCTGATCCGTGACTCAAATACCGTGATACGAGCCAAAGAGTGAGTTTTGTGACCCGTTGACTGCTCCCCTAAACCACATTCAGAAAGCTACCTAACAAATCACACCACCTGCCACATTACAGGTTTCATTACAGCTCCGTTTTAAATACTTCTCACAAATACAGAGAAAACAATTCGGTAGCTACGCATAACCAAAGCTTGACAAACATGTGGAACAGCAAGCTGGTTCCAGTAATATCAGACAATGATAGTGATTGCTTGTCCACAGGGAAAACGCCATTCTGTGCAACAATATATTTATGTGGTAGCTACTAACTACGATGTAACTGAAGTAGCAGTAGTGCAATCGACAAAATATGTAGAGCTAGTTTCAAACTAGCTAGTTTTAACATGTGATTCTCCAATGTCCCGACCCATTCTTCATTACAGCGGATGCATTGATCTTATGGGGTCGGCGGAGCCTGTCAGAATGGGTCCGGCCATCACGACCCCCTAGTGCCAAACAACCTTCGGATAAATTATTTGTCAGTCCTGGACAAATGTGCATTACTGTGTGGCTCTACGCGCTCAAGTGCTCACACTGGGCTGATGAGGTTATGGCCAAGAGGCCCACTCAGTTTGACTCGCTTTGGTTTATGCCATCAGCTTTATGGGGTGGGTGTCATACACATTAAGGTATGAACTCGGGTGCAATTACAGCTGAATAAATTAGAATTGGATAAAGAGTTTTTGTCTCGACAGTTATAATGACAGGACTGATGATAGGAAATTTGACATACAGCAAAGCAAAGGTGCCAGAGCCCTTGGTCTTCTGCTTGCGGTTAGTGAGAAGAAGAGCTGTCCGTGCTGAAGGCTCATTAGCGTTCATCAGCTCGCTGGACTCACAGAATCTGCCCTCTCCCCAAAGCCCCCATCATGAAGATACTTTGTGTTTCCCCCATAACAGCCTCACTTCATTAGCCATTATCAAAAAGTTCATCTGCATCTGACAGCACAGTCTATTACGGTCTTACGCGGCCAGCAGCCCGTCCATCGGCCAGGAATGATACCGTCGCAGGAATGATAACTGAAATGACTGGTACTTAACAATAACACATCGGGACGGATGGATGCTTAACATTTCAGAGCCATGCCAGAGAAGAAGAAGATTGGCTTTGGCAGAGAAAGCCTGCTGCTGCGGGGCTGCACCGTGAGGAACACCGACAATGCCGCCGGTATCGTGGTGTACGCAGGTACTCCCTCGGCTTCCGCCTCAGGTCTATGCCTCAGGCCTCCTCCACTGGCTTCTGCCTCAGGCCTCTTCCTCTGGCTTCCACCTCAGGCCTCCTCCTCTGGCTTCTGCCTCAGGTCTCTGCCTCAGGCCTCCTCCTGCGGCTTCTGCCTCAGGTCTCTGCCTCAGGCCTCCTCCTCTGGCTTCCATCTCAGGCCTCCTCCTCTGGCTTCCACCTCAGGCCTCCTCCTCTGACCTCCACCTCTGCTCCTCCCTGTCTGTTCACTGCAGCGCTCCACACCTTTAAATGAGTGTTGCAAGATATGATCGATTAAAAGGCATTTTCAGTATCTCAGTAGAAGTTAAAGGTGTGTCTGACTGTTCGGCTCAGAGCCTGACACAGATAACAGACCATCCTTTTCCTTATAATCTCACTGAGGCTGCATGCCTTGCTCTTCCTAGAAACCCCAACCCTTCCACCTTCATTTGCTTTGGTTAATCAGTGCTGTATGTTCATAATCCTCAGCCGGTAATCTGGGAAAGTGCTGGCTTAGAATGTTTATCAGTGGATGAGCTGAAAATAATCATGTTGGTTTTAAGAGCACCAGGGAACTTCTTCCTCTTGGTTTCTATATTATTTTGATTTTAAATGAGGTCATCGAACAGTGACAGTAGGCTTTGCTGATTAAGCAAATTAATGTATCTGTTGTAGGACATGAGACAAAGGCCATGCTCAACAACAAAGGCCCGAGATACAAGCGCAGCAAGCTGGAGAGGAAGATGAACACTGACGTGCTCTTCTGTGTGGGGATCCTCTTCATCATGTGTCTTATTGGAGCCCTCGGTAAAGTGACAGGCCGTAAATGAAAATCCATGATCGAGTACAGAGTGAAGAGAAAATGAATGGGTGAAAGAACACAGCCACTCTGCCTCTTTCCACATAGGCCAATACATCTGGCTGGGAACATTTCCCAGCATGCCCCCGTTTGTGCCCCCTGACAGCAACAATGTGTACATTCCTCCATCTTTGTCGGGGTTTTACATCTTCTTCACCATGATCATCCTCCTGCAGGTAGAGTTTATGTGTGTGTCTATGTATAAGTTGGCATATTTGAGAGAAATCTCTACAGCACCAGGCCCATAACGCTAATGTGTCTGAAACCAGCCGCTGTATCCCGGTTTAACAGGTGTTGATTCCCATCTCGCTCTATGTGAGCATCGAACTCATCAAAGTGGGCCAGATCTTCTTCATCACTAATGATGTTGACCTGTATGACGAGGAGACAGACAGCCGCGTGCAGTGCAGGGCCCTCAACATCACAGAGGACCTTGGGCAGATCCAGTACGTTTTTTCGGACAAGACGGGCACTCTTACCGAGAACAAGATGGTATTCCGGCGATGTAGTATCATGGGGACAGAGTACTGCCACAAAGAGAATGGTGAGTCTCCATCACTCTGTATGATTGGATGCCCTAAAGAAAGACACTTTATATCAGTGTTTCCCAGTACGGTCCTCGGACTCCCACCGGCGGTCCATGTTTTGCTCCTGGTAGGCGGGGAGCTTGGAGAGAGCAAAAACGTGGACCATCTGTGGGTCCACTGGGTTGGACTGGGTTGGAAAAAACTATACTATATAGTACATCCAGAGTAAAATGATACTGCAGAATGCATCGCAGAAGTCATTGTCCTTCAAATGTGCTGTGGGTTCGTGTCTTAATGCGCCACTGTCTGGAATGTTGCTGTCCGCTAACAGCACTACGCCTGGCTGCCTTCGACGAGGCTGAATCGGATGAGGAGGATCCCGCTTTCCCGCAGAAGAAAGTTCCTTCACGACTCCAATTCCGGAAGGGGAAAAGCGCCGCTGCTCTCAGGCGCTGGAACAGTGCCCGGGCTCGCATCGGCGTTCGTGGCCAGGCCGAGGTCACACTCAGCCCCCACAGTGATGTGGCCTTCAGCAGCCCCCTGGTGAGTGACTGTCATGAGCAGTGCAGGAGGTGCAGTGAGCCGGTTTGTGCAGTAGGTACAGTGAGCCTCTTTGTGCAGGAGGTGCAGTGAGCCTCTCTGGGCAGAAGGTGCAGTGAGGCTCTTAGGGCAGGAGGTGCAGTGTGCCCGCTTTGAGCAGGAGGTGCAGTGTGCCTCTTTAGGCAGGAGGTGCAGTGCTTCTCTTTGGGCAGGAGGTGCAGGGAGCCTCTCTGGGCAGGAGGTACAGTGTACATGTGTTGGGCAGGAGGTGCAGTATGCCTCTTTGGGCAGGAGGTACAGTGAACTGCTTTGGGCAGGAGGTGC
Source organism: Mormyrops boulengeri (assembly GCA_026781065.1). Taxonomy (NCBI): domain Eukaryota; kingdom Metazoa; phylum Chordata; class Actinopteri; order Osteoglossiformes; family Mormyridae; genus Mormyrops; species Mormyrops boulengeri. The sequence continues at coordinate 6,354,159 of JAODLD010000002.1, forward strand.
AGTGTGCCTCTTTGGGCGGGAGGTACAGTGAGCGGCTTTGGGCAGGAGGTACAGTGAGCCGCTTTAGGCAGGAGGTGCAGTGTGCTTCTTTGGCCAGGAGGTGCAGTAAGCCTCTTTGGGGGTAACTCCTCAGACTCCCCACTTTAATGGGGCATGTGCCAGTGGAAGTAATAAGTGAAGCATCACACACCGTGAACACTGGTGCTTGAGACAGAGGGATGTTAATACAGAGCAAGGCCAGGCCTACTGTCTCAGGGGGACAACTGGGGAAGTCAGTATAGACAGTATAGTCAGTATAGTCAGTATATAAAAAGAAGAAAAAAAGAGAAAAAGAAAGGAAAAAAAAAAAGTATAGATATCGCAGCCCAGGCTTGGGGGGCAGGCAGTGGGAGGAGGTTTGCGTCCTGGTCCTGGTGCGGTGGGCTGGAGCAGTACTGTCAGGGTAAGTCTGGGTGGGCCATCTCTGGATTGCTTGGGGTCCATCACACAGGAGCTTTAGGTGGGATGTTTTAACATACTCCATCTTCTGTGCTCGGTAAAATATGCATGCTTTGGTATAGGTGGGTATCTTCTTCTAGGGAGACCGTCCATCCTTCCTGAAAAGGAGGCTCCTCTGAACTACATCATTATTACATTAGAGGTTTTAAGGTTGAACTTCATAGATCTTAATGGTCTAGCTTTAATTAAGTGTGTTCATGAGAGCGCTTTCATCTTGCAAACCGAAGCAGTGATTATTCACTCATTGACACCCAAAACAAAGAGAGATGAGTTACTGTTACTGTTTATTGTCACCAGTAAAAAGCCCTCTGGCCGTGCAGCAGCCCACCACTGTGGTACCTTATAAAACACTCCAGCTGTAAGTCATGCCCAGAAACTGTGAGGTCAGAGGGCACCTTCTCACCCAGACGCACATTTCTCCGAACTTTGCATCACGTTGCACCATACAGTAGAGCTGACACTCTTTCTCAGTAGATGCGATCGACAGCTTGCTGGCACCCAACGTGTCCCTAGGGGGCGCTAATGCGACTTCTACTTCTCCTTGAAAGCACCAATTATGGTTCTTCTTTGCCAAATTCCGGGTCACACTCAGAGGATAACTTAGCTCATACCCTGCTGGAGCTCTGTCAGGCAGTCAGAAGGCTTTTTTTAGTATGTGGTGTGAGGCAGACAGACTTCTGGGTGAGACAGGAATAGAGATTCCGGCATCCCTACAGGCAGAGCGTGACGCTCTCGACACCTGGCAAGTGAGCCCGAGTCACCCTGTGACGGTGCAGAGCCCGTTCGCACTTAGCCAGGTGACTAACCACTAATCTCCTGCGCTCTGCTCCGCAAGGCCCAAATTTGACCGTGGTCATGCAGGGTCCGGCTTCCTGACAGGGCCCTGGTACCACACGCTCCCAGCATGCTCTCCATATGGGCTGGGTCTCTCCACATCCGTGGTACTATTTTTCCTTGCGTGAACATATGGGCACACTGTGGCAAATTGACCGTGGATGGTCGTTGCAGAATTTTTAGCGTGTGTGCACATCCAAGTCACCTGATGCCATTGAGACAGGAGTTACTACAACAACAAGTCAGTGGGTTTCTTTTGGCTGGCTGCCGTCTCCTGCCCTTGCTGAGAAGCCAGATCTGTCCATAAGTGCTTCTTTTCTAGTTTGACTGAAGGGAAATCTTCTGTTCAAACAGTAACCTCCTACATTTCCAGGAGAATCACTCTTATGTTCACCTGCATATCCACCAGAGTTACTCATTTCTGTCTGACTGAGAACCACTGGCCCCCAAAGCACCTATGGAAGGACAAAGCTGCTGATCATGTGATCGTGACCCCTTATTAGCTAATTCACCAAAGAGCCAGAGCTGAGGTCACATTCAGTAATGCTTTATAAAACCATTACAGTGAATCAACAAAGAGAATACTGTCCCATGTCGTCCAAAATAGCATTTTATTATCGTTAAATGAATGTCAAATACAAAATGATGGCTATCTGTGGGGATTATATACTCCCATTCTAGCATATACATGTGATGTAATCTTGCTGTTTTGGGTGGGCAATTGCAGTTTAATACGTAAAATGCGATTTCCCAGAAACTGCTCTGGACTGTATCACGCCTATTTTGTGGTCTGCGCAGCATCTAGCTGGCATTAGCTGTCATGAAGAGCGGTTGCTGTAGAAATGTAGAACACATGCACTGGGTTAATTAATGGAGCAAATACCTGTAAAGGCACGGCAAGCGAAACAGATTGAGTATCCCGACATGAAGCTGTTGACTGGGGAAATATGGCAGCCGCCCCCAAAGCCGGTGTCCTCCCGCTTCGAGAGCCAGGCTCAATCAGCGGAACTTGCTGACCCGTCTGTGACCGTACTCTGAACCCGTCGCGCAGGAGACGGACGTGGCGCCGGACCGAAGGTTGCAGCGGATCACCGGTGACGAGGCCGGTCAGATGGAGGCGTGGTGCCGCGTGAGTCGCCTCAACGGTGGCGCCTGCTACATGGACTTCTTCTTAGCGCTGGCCATCTGCAACACCGTGGTGGTGTCTACAGCGATGCACCCGAGGCGAAGGGTAAGCGTCCTCAGAAGCGGCTCGGCCCCAATCTTTACTTATCACCGAGAATAACTGTAGCTATTCAACTATGATAAGAATCAATGAAAATAACGCAATAAAAATAATGTCTTATCAATCGGCGCTTTTCCACTGTCACCAAGAACTGAGCCATACCGCAAACTGGTGGTTTTCCATTGCAAAGTATGCAAGCTGTACCCAACCCGTTTGTGTGCTGACATGGTCCTGCTTACTAGCACGGCCGAATGAATGACCAAACCAAGCTGGAGTTGTCACCGCCATCTGATTGGTCAAATTGTTCGGAGATACTGGTCTTCTGTCTCTATATGCATGAAATATCTAAAGGGATATATTATTACCAGTACCACACATCGCAATGTATTGCTGCATTCCCAAAAACTCGGAATCTGAAAAAAATGTGCCGATTCAATAGCCTTAACCATGGAGTTTTTTTGTGGCACCCCTCTCACTTTAGACGAATGCTGTTCCTGTGTCTAATTACAATTTTATTTTCCAAAGATGGCAGCTTCTGTTATTTTGTGATCTCGAGAAAACAACTTTGGCTAAGCTGAGATCACAAGAAAAATCACAGAAAGTCATAATCTCGACATAAGACAGAAAAAGGTAATGAGGGGTGTCCCCTCACTGCCAGGCTTACTCTCACCTACATGTGTCTGTCTGTCTGTCATGGAGAGCAAGATGAGTTAGGGGGTCAATAAAGTGTAGTAATAAAAATAGTAATAATAATAATAATAATAATAATAACAACATATGTGCATAAATCATGATGTACACCGTGTGAACCATAAACAAGCATCTCTTCGGTGTTACTTCACTGTCGCTCTCCAAACCCAGCAATACCGACCCCCCCCCCCCCCCAGGGGAAAAACGAAGCGGGCCGGAACCGCACCCGAACCAGTGCCTCTTCGCGGTACGGCATTTGGTATGGCCTGGTTCCTGTTTGCAAGTGGAAAAGTGCCAAAAATATTCAGACTCACAAACTGTGTTCACGTTTTTACGTTTTTGCTTACAGTTAGACACTTTTAGGTCAATAGATTATTAACATGAGAAAAGAATAGTTTCATGTTTCTGTGTTCTGTTTGCTGAAAAATATTTGCCTAAGAAGGACAAAACTGCCTTGCTATTGCCCGTTACCTGAGAATCATGGTAATGACTCACATTCTGGACAATAACCTCACTTTGATAAGGGTTCATGAACTAAACTGGAAAACAGTGTTAGAATGAAGCCTGAAAGCTGAAAGGACATGAAATCACGTCCCAGGTAGATATATGATGCAAAAGACCTGCTGGTACAGCAAACAGAGGCTCCGCCAGATATCAGTATATGTTGTTGGAGTCCTTTTGCATGCAGCATATTTCATAAATGAAATTTCTTTGCTAACAAAGTTTGTCATAAAACAAATTAATATGTGCAACAGCTATTGAGAAAGGGCTAATAGCGTTTTGACTGCATGTAGCCACAAGGAAACTATTTGATGTGTGAAAAATCTCAACTTTTTTTCTAAATAATCCAAAATTGAACTTTATGCAGTTTTTTTTTTTGCATGGGTCATGTCTGGTCATGTGTCCAGTTTCTTAGATCATGTGACTTAAAATTTGCTGTGTAAGCATTAAATTTACGTAAACAAAAATTGATAAGCTACCTTGTTAGACCTTTGACGTATCCACCAACAGAATAATTCATATCCACTTTTGTGAGTCAGTGGCTTATATTTACAATGCATTACTTATGTCCAAGCTGATTATTATTACCGTCCATTCTTATTTGTATGTGTTTTATGAGCTTCTATTGGAGCGCCAAAACCAGGCAAGGTCACATATTTTCCAGTTGTGTTGCAAATCAGCAATTCTACCTTTATACAAGTCGGAGAAACAGGACATAATGCATGTTATGGACTGGTGGATTGGGTGGTGTGAGTATCCCATGATGCCATGGGAGTGTTAGCATGCTGGAGCTCAGAGCCACATCACTCTGCCCTGGGTACAATGCTACAAAGAGGATGAGAGTATGGCGGTCAGAGCGATAATCTGGGCTGCGTGTGGGGCAGCGACAGTGGGAAGCTTAAGGACCACCATTAAACTACACCCCTGATCTGCGGGTTCAGTCATGTATGTAAACCCAGTTCCATAGCCTCTTAGTCTTACCCATGATTTATTTATGTCTTTGGTAGACATATAGCAATGGCCAAAACTGATGTGACCCCTAATTATTTATTTAAACTTATTCATTTTTTATTCAGTATAAACTATGTCACTTAATCATAATCAAAAAATTATATTCATTATGAAATATTACACAAGTGTCTTAATCTGCGGATAAGTTGCTGGTGTACACAGATAGAGGCAAGAAAAATAAAAATGAAAAAAGCAACTTCAAGAAAAACTACCAGCACTAGCAAAAGCACATACACTTGGACAGAATGTTCTTTTTGTCTGTTTTTACACAAATTGATTGTATTTAAGCTGTTTCCCAATTTGCAGTATCTGAGGAAAAGTCAGAATTATTCCCAATCTGTCTGAGAATGAACCATTCCTATGATACTGATACACTTTTAATGCTGTTTAAAGCTTTTGCACTTTAACACCAAACATGGTTCTGAATTTATGTCCGTGTTGCAGTAATAATTATCGTTCCACAATTTTTAAAAATCATTGTAATTTAAATGACCCACTTCTTATAAATATGGTATTGTAAGATCACACTCAGTAGTTCAGAAATGTATTATTTAAGTTTTATGCTTAATTAAGTGCTCTGTTTCATGGACTATTTAATCTAAATTATATATACTGCTAGTGATGTCATTGTATCAATTACATATAGCAGATTCTGCAGAGGTGAAATTCTGCCAGCAGTTAAACCTCCATGATCTATGAGCACAGCAGACATTCTCTGTGCTAAATGACTCCGTATCTGTGCTTCCTTTCAGTCAATGCACAGTGCTGGCAAAGATAGGAGGGCACCTGCAGACAGCCTTAATGCCTCAATCAGTGTTTCCCAGTCCAGTCCTCAGGGACCCACAGATGGTCCACGTTTTTGCTCCCTCCCAGCTCCCTGTCAGGCAATCCAGATTTTTGCTGCCTACCGGGAGCTGGAGAGGAGTAAAAACATGGAGTGTCTGCTGGTCCCCGAGGACCGGCTTGGGAAACACTCGCCTAATTTAAGGAACACCCCAGGGTGTCCTTTTGGACAATGTTTAACTGCAGTCACATGAAATTGCGCATTTGATTATCAGGCCCCAGAAGATGAAACCGTCCCATTTGGAATTTTGAGGAAATGTAAATGTACCCTGTTTGAATTCTGAAATGTGTTATTTTTTTTCCACGACACACTTTCAAGTTCTGTCTTTTTATTCATCTCACATCAGCCTGGGCTGGTGCTCACACTGCTTAGCATTCAGATCACGTCCCAGTAGACAGTCTTTTCCAGATCATGTTTGAAATGCTACCGAGAAGTGAGTGAGGTCTGCATGCTCCTCTCTCTGGCTGCGCTCGCTCACTCCTGTCTCTGGGCCCGCTCACTCCCTCATGTCCCTGGGCCCGCTCGCCCGCCCCTGTCTCCGGGCCCTCTCGCCCACCCCTGTCTCCGGGCCCTCTCGCCCGCCCCTGTCTCCGGGCCCTCTCGCCCGCTCCTGTCTCTGGGCGCGCTCACTCGCTCCTCTCTCTGGCCGCGCTCGCTCACTCTCTCCCTGGGCCCGCTCACTCCCTCCCATCTCTGGGCCCATTCGCTCCCTCCCGTCTCTGGGCCCGCTCGCCCGCTCCCGTCTCTGGGCCCGCTCGCCCGCTCCTGTCTCTGGGCGCACTCGCCCACCCCTGTCTCTGGGCCCGCTCGCTCGCTTCTGTCTCTAGGACTGCTAGCTTCCTCCTGTCTCTGGGCGCGCTCACCCGCCCCTGTCTCGGGGCCCGCTCGCTTCCTCCTGTCTCTGGGACCGCTAGCTCCTTCCTTTCTCTGGGCATGCTCGCTTGCTCGTATCTCTGGGCCCGCTGGCTCCCTCCTGTCTCTGGGCGCGCTTGCCCACCCCTGTATCTGGGCCCGCTCGCTCCCTCACGTCTCTGGGCCCGCTTGCTCCCTCCTGTCTCTGGGCATGCTCACTTGCTCGTATCTCTGGGTCCGCTCGCTCCCCCCTCTCTCTGGCCACGCTCGCTCCCTCCTGTCTCTGGGCCCGCTCGTTCCCTCCTGTCTCTGGGCGCGCTCGCCCGCCCCTGTCTCTGGGCCCGCTCGCTCCCTCCTGTCTCTGGGCATGCTCGCTCCCTCCTCTCTCTGGGCATGCTCGCTTGCTCGTATCTCTGGCCGCGCTCACTCTGGGCATCTTTTTGTCGATTCTAATGTATGTTTGAATGCTGAAAAAACTAAAAGTTTAATCACAAAAAGGTAAAATCATTCCTCCTGACAAGGATAAATGTGATAGGAAGTTATTCACAAATGAAGTCCTTACTCTGGTGAGATTCAAGGCTCGACATGGCCGGCTGTGAAACGGCCTCCAGTTCAGGTTACCAGGGTAAAAGGTCCATCCTCCCCACTCAGGGTAGTTTTTTTTTGGCCCGTGTTCAGGTTTCTCTTGGTTCTGTGTGTGATTCTTTGTCTTTGAATGGCGATTCTCCCTGATTGCTTGTGATGATGTGTGCCGGGTTTCCAGGTGACCGGCCCCTTGAACTTCTCGGCCACGCTGAAGTCCCTTGGTCACATTCAGACCCTGCTGAAAAGGCTCGGCTCTCTGAGCCAAGTCATCTCCTCGCTGCACTCTGAGAAGAGCAGCCCCACCACCCCGGCCAGTCCGGCCAGTCCAACCAGTCCAGCGGCCTCCGGTCCGGAGGGAGATGAGGAGGACAGGGGCGGAGTCACGGACAGTGGCTCCCTGGACACCAGTCTGGAGGACAGTGAGGCAGATCTTCCGCCCACGGAAACGAGTGCCGATCCCAACTCGGACGGACTGTGCTACGAGGCGGAGAGCCCTGACGAGGCTGCGCTGGTGCATGCCGCCAGAGCCTACGGCTACACCCTGCTGTCCCGCACTCCTGACCATGTGACCGTTAGGCTTCCCCAGGGATCCTTGCTCACCTTCGAGGTACTGGGCACTCTGGCCTTCAACTCCGTCCGCAAGCGGATGTCGGTGGTCGTGCGTCATCCGGTGACCAATGAGGTCATCATCTACACCAAGGGGGCTGACTCGGCTATCATGGAGCGTCTGGCTAAATCGGCAGGTAGGAGAAACACCAGGAACTTCAGGTCCTACTTTCCATTCTCTGTTCCACTAGCAATTTGTTAGCGTCTCTCAGGCCTTTGTTTCTGATTAGAAATGTATATATTTTAATGCTGACGACCCATTTGTGTCCACTGGACACCGGGACTATTCTCAACCCCGAAAGAGATTAGTTTTGCCAGCGGTGTTGATGCAGGCGGTTTTTTTCAGCATGCTGTTGTTTTCTGACGTGACACCATGTGTCGTTTATATTTGTTGTTTTGGAAATGATGCGTATATGTCTCGAAAAATTCTCCCCAGTGGATAAATTTAAAAGTAGAATACATCAAGTTAATTCTGCTAACAAACGAAGTGTAGATCACTTAAGAGTATGATAAAAGCCACCCGGTAGAGAAAAGCTGTCTTTAATATTGACCTTGAGCTTTTATACCATGAATCGAGTCTTTAAAGAGCGCTGCGCTGCTTCTCACTGCTTGTGTTTAGAAAAGCTCATTTAGAGGCAGCTCTGAATTGACTGGTTTCATGATCATGTCTTCTGAGTGTTTGGAGCTAAAGGCACCTGTTCCATTTCTCTCCTGTCTTGTATAGATTCCAAAAATAAGACATTGACACTCTTGCTGCAATCTCCAGCAAAATGCAGTCCAGGGAATTTTGCCCATCTCCTAAGAAAGTTTCCTGTAAAAGAAAATGTGTCTTTTTTTCATCTGTTCTTTTCCTTAGCCATCTAGTTATGTAGGTACATTGAATCCGCTAGGTAGCTCTGAAGTCTTAACATTAGAGCAGGCGAATTAATGCAGAGAGGATGGTACACACACTGGATAGGTGCTCATGCGTGGATATCATTCTCTCCCCTTCGGTGGCATTAGCGACAGCTAGACTCCATCGGCTATTTCCACCGAGAGGGAGGTGCTAAATTTAAATAGCCAAATCATTTCATTTTCCCAGAAAACCGACCAGAGGAGAATAAAAGAAAAAGGATTGCAGCTAAGACACAAAGACACCTTCACTTGTATGCCAAAGATGGATTACGCACTCTGTGTATTGCTAAAAAGGTAAATATTAATAGCAAGCATACAATAAAATGTACAGCGTAAATTCTGGGTTTGGGTCACAGTGTGATGGCCGCTTCTTGGTTGCTTCTTATCTATTTAGTTGCTTAGAAACTGCTTTCTCATGCTTAGCATGATTGCAATCCATTTAAACAGCAGGATATACATTTTAATCTTACTGGATTACTGAATTTCCTGTTCAAAAATACCCTTCTCAAGAACCTAGCAGCAGGAGCTTTCCATGGCTTGAGCCTGCAAGCTTTGTGATTTGGGACCTGGAAAGGAAATTCATTTATCCTCCTGACTCTCTGTATGGTGTCTATGGTCCCATCACCTCCCGTCTCAGATCCTCCTGACTTTCTGTATGGTGCCTATGGTCCCATCACCTCCCTTCTCAGATCCTCCTGACTCTCTGTATGGTGCCTATGGTCCCATCACCTCCCTTCTCAGATCCTCCTGACTCTCTTTATGGTGCCTATGGTCCCATCACCTCCCTTCTCA
>JAODLD010000002.1:6365237-6376594 GCA_026781065.1 Mormyrops boulengeri
GCTATTAGTTAGGTTCTCCCCAAACGAGCTTGATGGGCCGAATGGCCTCCTCTCGTTTGTAAATTTCTTATGTACTTTGTTGTATTTGCATAGAAAGAAGCAAGTCATTAAGATTTAAATAAATAAATGGACAACCAGTAAATAATCTAAATAATTCCAGCCCAGGCGGCCCATCTCAGGTCTTTCGTAATCTTTCATGCTGAAGTGCTCCTTGTAACTCATACACTGTCACACTAGGTCTCAGCTAATGGTGGTTTTTTATTTTTGGCATTTTATTTTTATTTTTTGAGGAGGCCAAAAAGTCATTCAGATTTTAGTTAAGCTCACAGTCACGCGGTGCATAAGAAATGCCTGCGAAATGTCTTATTATAGTTCCATAAACAGTAGAATAATGTGCATTATATCCACCGTAATAATGCAGAGAGGCGACTTGTGTGTGTGACAAACCTGCTACCCAGCCTGACTCAGTAGTGCTGTGCTCCGTTCATCCACAGGATGAGTGCATTTCGTTTTTGGACTGTACGCTGGAGGAGGTGAATAGGTATGGCGTGCGGCCCCCGTGGCAGACCGGCTCCCAGGGCCCCACCTTTGGCCTGGTGCTGGAGGGCCACACGTTGGGCCTGCTGTTTGAGGCTGGCCTGCAGTTCAGGCTGCTGGAGCTCAGCCGCCACTGCCGCTCAGTGCTGTGCTGCCGTGTGACGCCGCTGCAGAAGAGCGCCGTGGTCAAGCTGGTGCGAGCCACGCTCAAGGTCATGACCCTTTCCATAGGTACTGGCCTCCATCTTCACACAGATTATCTTGCTCATTTGACGTCCTCTGCCGGCCCCTAGAGGATGGGCTTCTTCCTTCTAAGGAGTGTTTCCTTGCCACTGTCGCCTCTGGCTTGCTCACTGGGGGCTTTGGGCGGGTTTAATATACAGTGCTTTGAGACAAAGTAATGTTGTGATAATGCGCTATACAAATAGAATTGAATTGAATTGAAAATTGTCAAACATTACAATAAAGCAGACAAAATAATAGCCAGGGTCGCTTTCCCTACCCCACCCCCCAAAATCAATGTACACTAATTAGTTTGAATAGTGTGGTTTTTGTCAAAGATCAGAGCCCCCCAGTAATGGCTTAACTCCCCATCATAAATCTCTAGTGACACACCTGATTTTACCATCCACGCAAACTGGATATATATTCATTTGTTGTGCTAATTAAAAAGACACTTGTTTTTGCGTGAGTGCCATCAGCTGAAAGCGTGTCTCCTGCAGGTGATGGCGCTAATGACGTTAGTATGATCCAGGCCGCGGATATTGGTATTGGCATTTCCGGCCAAGAAGGGATGCAGGTTTGTCACCACAGTGTCTCTCCTCTTCTCTCTCCAAGGGCATGTGTGTTGTTCCTAAGCTAAGTTGGCTTGATTAGCAATATGAGACAGGTCTTAAAACGTGACATTATCTGTTCCTCTGCCCTTTGTCTTCAGTGACTAATAATAACGTCGTAAATTTCCTTACATCCCCAACAAGCCGTGTCGTTGCTCTACAGGCAGTTATGGCCAGTGACTTTGCAATATCTCACTTTAAACACCTCAAGAAGTTGTTGCTGGTGCATGGACACTGGTGCTATAGCAGGCTGGCTAGCACTGTCATCTACTTCTTCTACAAGAATGTGGTAAATATATAAAAAAAAACATCGGCCTGTTTATTCTCATCCATTTTTTACACGGTGCCTCATGTGATTCGATTTTGTGTACTTGGTTCATGTTTTTCATCTCGTTTCAGGCATATGTGAACCTCCTTTTCTGGTACCAGTTTTTCTGTGGCTTTTCTGGGACAGCCATGATCGACTACTGGCTGTTGATATTCTTCAACCTGCTCTTCACTTCCGTCCCACCCATCGTGTTTGGCATCCTGGACAGAGATATTTCAGCCGGAACACTACTGAGCATCCCAGAACTGTACAAAAGTGGCCAGAACTCAGAGGTCAGAGCCCGTAACCGGGGGCCAAACTTTAGTCATCTTCATGAATGCCTTCAGTCAAGTACTGCGATGTTCCAGAAGCTTCTGTTTCAGTAATAAGTTGATGTTGCAGCATAATGTGCATCGTTTTCCCAATAAAGATTTTATATTACCTGCACATGTTACTTTATAGAGCGAAAGTAAAGAGAGAGTATCAGATGTATGTAAAGGTGACAGTAGATTTTCTTCTTCCCCAATGCTGTTTCATAGGGTTACCGGCATTCCACGTTTTGGGTGGCCCTCCTGGATGCCTTTTATCAAAGCCTGGTCTGCTTTTTCGTCCCATACCTGGTAAGAATGTTAAGAGGATCCCAGTGCTAATTGCTTTTCACGTTTCACGTGCTTAGCATCGCGTCTTATTTGCTTTCTGATGGACACGTGTCCTTCCTCTCTTTTTGTAGGCTTACCAAGACTCAGACATCGACATCTACTCCTTTGGGACGCCCATGAACACGGCCTCCTTGTTTACCATTCTGCTGCACCTGGCAATAGAAATAAGGACCTGGGTCTGTGTTTATCGGATTAACATGGAATTTACATTTCATTCGGCATTCCGCTCTTGTTTGTGAATTGGCTCACAGTATTGTTCATGCTCTAGTTAGCTTTCAAATGCATACGGCAAAAGTGCAGCGCTCTTCAAATTACTCATCTAATGTGCCGATCTGGGTCACATTCAGGCGGCATATCACACAAAAGTCATTTGAAACCGCATCGATTCTGTTGTGCCAGTCATAGTTAAGCTATATATCAACACTAAGCACCGTAAATGAACGGCGTTTGTCAGGATGCGTAACGAGCGTGTCTCTCTTTCAGACCGTAGTGCACTGGGTGGTCATGGTAGGCAGTGTGCTGCTCTACTTCATCATCGCCCTGTCCTACAGTGCCCTATGTATAAACTGCAACCCTCCGTCCAACCCCTACTGGATCATGGAAAATCAGATGGCTGATCCGGTCTTCTACCTAGTCTGCATTCTCACCACTGTTCTGGCCCTTTTGCCCAGGTAGGATCCCCGTGTGATGCTTTATTCTGCCTGGAAAAGCTGGCAGGGATGATCTAGAAGGAGCTTCCAGCTCATGTGGGCTTTTAAAATTAGGAAGCAGCCATAACTTCCCGCACCAGGTGACCATGGCTAATAGTAATTTTTAAATTAGTAACAGGGCTGACTTTGTTATTCATGGTAGAGTGCTACTGAGGGAGACTTATTTGATTCTATAATTGCTATTTCACGTTCCGAGGGGTAAATCAATTTATTAAGCAGTTTAATATCGCTGGTAATCTTGCTTGTGCTGCATTTTAAATTTTTCACTATTGTAGGCATGAAGATGGCTCAGTCAATCAGTATGAAAACACACACGTGTTAATTACAGGCCTCATGTAATTACAATTAACTCTTACTAAACAATGGGAAGTCATATGTAGTGAGAAGCATCATGTCGGAGTGATTTCACTGATTGTGAACTATATTAATGTTTTTGTTCATCAACAATTCATGCCAAAGTGCCTGTTCACCAGCATCTTGTACCTCTTGTATTGCCTTGTCAACAGTGTAGAATTGAATGTCTCCGAGTCCAAATTAGGGGAGACTGCTTGTAATTTAAATAGATTATTATAGATTGAGTTCTTGGATGAGCAAAGGTGTCTTTTAATTAGAATAGATTACATTTTTCGATTTCCTAGCAAGTGGTTTTCTCCAAAGTATAAGACTCTTACCCAAGTGTGTCCATCACAAACGCGACTGCAGGGCGCCTTTTGGTGCGTAAGGCCGTACATACTGTCAGCAGCAATGTGACGGTCTGCTCCCTTCCCTAGGTATACTTTCCGTGTCCTGCAGGGCACGTTGGCCTTGTCTCCCTTGGTCCGTGCTCGACAGCTGGACGCACTCTCCCCGCGAGTCAGGGAGTCCTTGATCAAAGAATGGAGAAGCCAGGAAAGGACTTCTGAAGCTGTGTCTGACCGGGTGCTGGCCTCCCCGACGGAGCCCACAGTGGACGGGGGCCTGAGTGTGCACAAGGATGGCAGTGAAGATACAGGGAACCCTTTTAGTCCCGGACACAGGCGATCGATCAGCACCATGACGGTCTAGAGACGGATGTGACACCCTGGACCTACTGTATTAGCCCTATTCTGGGACTCGAGCAGCTATTAAATGCCACCAGATCAATGGGCAGTGTTTAAATGCATGGTCCATCTGGGAAAAGTACTGTTCGCATGCAAATCTGAGCTAAATCATGTGTTTGTTTTTTGACTTTTATTGATATTTTTTAAAAATTAAAAATACTTGAAAGAGAAAAAAAATATTTTTTTGTAGTTACATGTACTTTATATAAATATTTTTTGGAACTAATTACATTCCCTTTACGTTCCCCTTCTGTCTCCCCTTGTTTTTTGCCGATTTGGGTAACATCAGAAAACCCATTTTTATTTTGTGCATCTTTTTTGATGTGGCGATGATGTCATGTTTACACTGTGCAGCTGATGAAACACATTTGGCTTTTGGGACATTCTTCCGTTCCTAATCGTCATTCATCATTAAGTTTTGATTAATGCTCAGGCTCAGTAAGAAAATGGCATCTGAATTTTACAATGAAGTATTGCAGGATATTGAATGTCCAGCTATTCTATATCTGAAGGAAATGGTGACAAACCACCAGAACAAATAAAACGAGAAGAAAAAAATGTGATTGTGTGATTTTGTGCAAAGCAAGTAGGGTAAAGAGTGTGCCTGTTAAGTGTTGCTGTTTTTTTTTTACAGTTTTCTTCTGGCTGTGGACCAAGTGTGATTTCTCATTCGTCATTATTTACAGAATGGATCACTGGACTAAATCTTCTGCTAAATGAAGTAAATGTAGTGCTTCCTACTATGCACAACCCAAATTTGCACGCTATGCAAATTATTTGTAAAATATTATAATACAGGAAATATATCAGTTCCTGCCTTAGGGTCTTTACTGTAAAGATATACTGTGGAGTTTTTTCAGTAGTGATCCATCACAGTGTGTTATTGTTTGTGTTCCAAGAGGCATTTATCACGTAAAGTGCACTAAGTCAGACGATACCCTACTGGCACTCGAAGAACGTGAAGAACGTGGGCTGGAGGACCTGCTGAAGCAGGCTATTAATGTGTAAGGCTGGGGCCAGAAGAAGCAGGGACTCCTGGGTAGTGTTTACTCGTTCATATAACCCATCCATCCATCTTTCAGCTGCTTGTCCTGCTCAGGGTCTCATGTAATTCCCGTAACTGTGCATCTTCTTTAGCGACGATAGATGAGTAGTCAGATTGTGGGTGAGGAGTGCATTCGTTCGCCTGAGTGCTGGAAAGACACTCCTGGTAGCAACTTGTGAGTACTGCTGGGAAGCCATGATCATTTATATCATCATACATCCATGTATTGAGAGGCCTTCTGCGTCCCCAGGGCACCGAGCTGCCGTGCTGCGCCAAAGCACACAGAAGTGTTCTCCTCTTTGCAACAGTTAAAAGGGCCGTTTCTCTGTCAGGTTATACAAGTCGCGCCGGGTAACTCCATTCATACAACCGACCCAGGAAATTCTAACGCCGTTTTGACTTGCACAGGTGACATAACGCGACACTAACAACATGACACCGACCAAACACACAGATAAGTAGAAGCAAATAAAACTGTCATGGCATCATGGCAAGAAGAGTTCCTTAGAGGTGAGGGCACAAGCAGCATGATTGAAGTATCACCGGCGCATTAGTAGGTGTCTGGCTGGTCTAGGGGCCTGTTCACGCGCCACAGCCGTCGCCGGAAGCATTCCCCCGGCATCTCTAACCGGTCGAGGATCTGCGGCACTTCTTGGCACGTTCTGCTGAGTTCCATCAATTACCTGAATCCTGTTTGTCAGGAACCACCGCTTGTGCAGCGGGGAGATGGGGGAGCAGCACCGTCCTGTAGGTCAGAGTGAACTACAATCGCTGCCAAGCCCCCCCCCCCCCCGCGAACTGACATGGATTAATACTCCCACTGTTACGTAACTGCTTTGTTTCACCCCCACCCACGAGATTCAGAGGTTGTTTTCTTCAGAGTTAAAAAAAAAATTATGTTTCTCTGAAAGTCTTCAAATCAGATCTGTCGGTCGACATGAAAAAACCTTCATGTTGTCAAATTCAGGCTGTATACCAGCAATGCTGGCAAAATCGGGTTTATTCGGACTATGAAAGACTTCAGGACAGTGACTGTTGTCTTGGTGTTTTATGTTGGGTAACATCAATTCAAATCAGGCCAATGAGACAGTCAGACGTTTAGTTCTTCAGCCCAGCTGAAGACGAGAGACTTTGCAGGTGCAAACAGTCTGCCCCGGTAGAGACACAATCAGCCCTTAAATGGGGGCCAGAGTGAACAGAAGGTGACTCATTTCCATTGTAATAGGGGAGAGTGATGCTCAGAACCTGCCACTTGCCATTTTCATTTTCCCCTTTTTCAAGCTCCAAAGATGAAAATGGATGGCAGATTTCTCCTGGGACATGGGTGCAAACTATGGGCTTTAATTAGGATGGCTGAGGGTGGGGTGCAGCCTGCTGGTCTGTCTAAGGAGGGGCCCCACACGCCCTAAGCAAGCTGCAGGAGACACGTGGGTGAAGCCCTGACTCAGAGCCCCGGTAACGTGTCGTTCCGCATGTGTGCTTCACACACCCCGATCTTCACCGTGCTGAAGGAGTCACAGGGGCTCACATGTGACACAGCGCAAACCAGGCTGGAATCTCACCCACGCTGACTTATTATTCAGATTGTCTGTCTCTTACTATCCATAAAGGAATAAAGCAGGACAAAAAATAATCATGTGGGTTTGGCCCTGTCACTGCCACGGGCCAGATAGCACGCCTGAACCCGGAGTTTGCTGATGCCTTCCTGCATGGCGTCTTTTTGCACTCGATCAGCACACTTGTTACACATAAGGGCTGCAACTATTTGTTCTTTTGGTAACACTTTACTTGACGGGACACAAATAATATAAAATTATACAATTACTTATTTATTAATTAACCACAAACTAAGTCTTAGATCAGGGGTGTCAAACTCCAGTCCCGGGGGGCCGGAGCCCCGTGTTGCTTTGTTCTTTCCCTGTTCCATCACAAATGATTTAGTGCAAGAGCTGCGTGGTATTTAGCACAAGGAGGTGCAAAGAGTTGAATCAGGTGTGTTAAATGAGGGGAAACCCAAAAAGGGCTCCGGCCCCCAGGACTGCAGTTTGACACCCCTGTCTTAGATAGTTGGCGGAGCGATGGCCCTGAGGATAGGGATTTGTGCCCGCATTTGTAAGGTCACTGGTTCGCATCCCGCGAACGCTAGCAGTGATCCTTCTCCATTGGCCCTTGAACAAGACCCTTAACCTGCGTTGTCCTGGGTATGACTGTAATCTACATCCAGCCCTGTAAGCAGGTCCTACAACTTACTGGGAAATTTGGGGGTCGGTGACAGGACTGGCACTCTAATTGCTGGAAGAAACTCATACTGGCCCATTCGGACTAGAGGGGTGCTGTAGGGATCACCGGCCACACAGCTACACTCAGGCTCTCATCCCTGAGCTGGTTTGTCATGTGCTGGGTGCAGCAATGCGCTGTAATCAGCATGTGCTCCCCCCCTTACCCACGTCTTACTTACGTGATTTCATGTCCATTCATCATTAATGAATCATGATGCATCTTTTATCTCAAAGTTTGTTACTCTAAACCTTTGTGAACTAATGAAGGAAGTACTGAAGGAACAACTCATGAATAACTCATACTGATTTCATGTTTGTTCATCATTAATCATTCATGATACATCTTTTTGTCAAGGTTTGTTCATGATTTATTCATGATTTGTACTTCAGTAGTAACTGAGTTATCATTAAGTATTTGTGTCACCATTACTTTTCTTTCTTTAATTTTGTAGCAATAAACATACATCTGTTGTTTTGCATATGTGTGTGCATGTGTTTACTGGAGACTGTGCTGCTGTAAGGGTAACTGTGGATAATATAAACAGTGACACACTCAGAATGACACCAGTGGTGTTAACTGTTCCGAATGACACACTGTGACATCATCAGAAGAACATCATGCTGACAGTGGGCAACCCCATCCTTACCTTCAGTGTCCCTTCTCTCAAAACGGAGAACATGGCCATTGATTTGACAGGGTTAGGTGTAGGGTTAGGTGTAGGGTTAGGTTAGGTTATGTGTGAGAATGACAGTGGCTGTTTGTTTGCGAGTGTAGACAGAGCAGATGTGCTTGCAATGGTTTCACCGTCTGCCGGATTCTTCGAAAGCCAAGAGCAGGGCTTCTCAAACTTTTTGATAAAACATCTGCATCACATTTATGTTCAAAGTCAGGGGTCCAGAACAATTTTCAAAAGCAAAAAAGCATTTCATGAATCAACAATAACTTTCTACATCAGACATCAATATATAACAATAATAGAAACTTAACGCAAAGACTGATTAAACACTCGCTAATTGTTTTGACTCTCTGTCATGGGGGGGGGGGTGGTATATAAGTTTGGTGGTTCCACTTCAAACCACGTTAAGCATTTTCACATTAACCATATTGATTCATGTGGTGCAGATTAATTTGAGGTTCGGTTCACATTTCGTCTGGATTTTGAGAACCCCTGACCTAGAGTTCCCAAATATTTCAACCTCAGGGTTTAAACAGCAAAAAGTGTTCAGCAAGGCCGACTTTGTAATCTTCAGGAAGCGTCTCTCAGCAGCACTACTCTGTTGATCTTTGTCAGCCAGTGTTGAGGGCCAAAGGATTGCAGCGATTCATGCAGGCAGCCCTCAGCGTCAGCCCATACGGGCCTGGGGGTGTGTCACCCTGAAGGATGTCGCATCTATGACTCAGGAAAAGTGAAATGATATTTCTGGCACAGTTCATGATTTCATGATAAAACCTGGAATGATATGGAATTAAAACAAGAAAACAATCTGAATTTGGGCAATAATCATTCATGTTTGTTTGTATGCTGTGTGCATGTCTGTCCGCGACTGCATCTGTGTCTATCTGAGCATGTCTGCACATATGCACTCACCTTGGAAATATGGTGGAACGGCAGGTCTGTGCCCACAGGGGTTGGGCACTCTCACTGCAGAGGCTCAAAGGCACCCCCATGTTTAGAAACCGCCCATCCCTGCTGCTCCGGTGTATCTGCCCTGCATCTCATGTCCTTCTCTTCAGCCCATATTACCTTAAAGAAATTCCACATCTGTCTTTAGCATTAGCTTAAATGGTGATGCACAAAATCCAGGCGCATTTCTGCATTCGTAACCTGTACGACAGTTTGTACCTCACGGCTCCTTATGCCACAAAAACAGAATCCATCAGTCATGCTTATTTAATGCCCATTGGCATCTACCAGAACAATATGAAAGTTATTTAAGTCTGATGTCATTCAGCAGTTGTATAAATTCATTCTACTCCTGTTCCTTTTGCTATTGGAGGTACTACAAAATAAGAAAACAATTTTGTATGGAGAATTCCCTGAAGTCTCTGCCTCACCATGGACTCTACAGGCTTTTATTAACCTATAAACGCGATCCTGCTCCTTGTGCATTTCATTGTGTTAGGCCGGCCCTTCGTATTATGGCCCTTCTTGTACTGTGATTTGTTGCCTTTCTTAAATTGTTGCAAAAGTAGCCCTCAGAAAGATGCAGTCACACCAGCCCAGGCTGCTGTAACTGTGAGATAAGATGTTATTGTACTCGTCTTCATAGCCAAGGTTGGCTGCCCGGATGTGGGGTCGCACAGCAAGTGCTCTGCAGATATTTGATAAAGCATCTCTTTCACGCACCCTGCCTGGTTTTTGGCTCTCCCACTCGCTGTCAGCCCCCTCACACTGCCAGTTTGTAACTGCTGTTAATACAGTTTAAAATGCCTTTAATGGCAAATTTGTTGCGCCAGATTTCTTCTCCTGCAGTACCGCTGGTTACAAGCTTACCTGTCTTAGATCTTTGTTATAGTACCTCTGAAACAAAACAGCACTCTGTGGTTCGCATTCACAAGCAGCAGAGACCCATCTCAGATATGACACTTTGGGATTTATCTAGGCATTTAAATAAAAAATATATGAAAATATATATGTACCACACCAGCAGTAATTTAGGAATTTAATTGGCAATGTGTTACAACAGTTACAATTAATCACAAATATGTGTTTACTCATTATTATAGATATATGAGATTCATATGACGTAGTCGTGCCTGTGAGCTCGCGGTCCTTCACTCAGATTGCAGAATGGAAAACCTCCAGTTCCTGTGAATCTCTTCTGTCACCTAGTGGACAATATGGGATTTAAATAACATGATCCTTACTGAGGGAAACCCACAATGTTAAATGATAATGTGTTTCTTTGAAATACTTTTCTTCAGTCTAGCGTCATTTAACAAATTTTATACCTTAAAATGTTCAAATTGTTAATTCACAAGAAAACTTGTATTAACCTGGAACTTTTTTCTATGAGTATTTCAAATGTCACTTGATGATGATGATGATGATTATTATTATTAATAATAATAATAAAATAATAATAATAATAATAATAATAATAATAAATTGTCTCTGCCTCCCTCTAGTGGCTGCTCTGGAAACTCCATCAGAAACAATAGTAATGACAAAGCTTCAAGAAACTTTAGTATAGTTACAACTGCAGCACGTAAGTGGAATATCCAGAAATCATCAATATGTCAATATATACTGGGGCAAATGCGTCAGCGTCAAGACTCGTCTGTATCACTAACAAAATGCTATGATTGAGTAAGGAAAAAATATATATATATGTGTGTGTGTGTGTGTGTGTGTTACAATCTTAAATAGCCTTGTCGTGGTGACGACCCCTAGTCATTTCAGGTACATTAATCACTTTGGCATGAACTGTTAAATATCTCAGAGGTGTTGCAGGGATTGACACAAACCTGACATAGTAAGCGGGTAATGGTGCTTTTCCAGGCATTGATTTATTTAGACATATTTTAATATTTCCGGGTCCACCGTGACTGAAAAATTGGTACATTACCAGCCTACATGAAGCTTGGTTAGAAGATAAAGATGCCGAATGGGAATAAGGTCTTCAGAGTGAATGACCAGCATTTCAAAGCTACAACATATTCACCCATGATATCTTCAACCTTCCCAGAAGATGTTATCACAGAGTAGTGAATGAATTGGTAGTTAAACTGTGGCATAACCTTCTCAGGGATTCGCAACCACTGGTCTGTGGAACTCTGGCAGGGAATCAGCTTGCTCTGAAGAAGTCCTGCGCCCCCCCCCCCCCGGGGCCCGCCCCCCCCCCCCCCCCCCCCGCGGCCGGGGGGCCGGCCGGGGGGGGGGGGGGGGGGTGTGGAAACAGACGGG
>JAODLD010000002.1:6376694-6403807 GCA_026781065.1 Mormyrops boulengeri
ACCCCCACCCCCGACATGATAGATCAGGAGCAGCAGGGCCTTGAAGTTGGAATGGTTCAGAAACCCTGATTTACACAATGCATGTTAATCTTTGCGTCAGGGTTTCATCAGGACTTATTATGGACCATGAACAACAATTACAATATCAATGTCCTTGTCAGAGAGAGAAAAAGAATAAAAGGAAATTAAATTGGCGAATTAATCAAATTCACAGTGTGAAAATGTGCATGGCCCAGCTCGGAGACTTCTGTTCCTGTGTGACACGGCACAGGCGAATCAAGAAGGATGAATGAACCCTAAATGGCAATGTATCTGTGCTGGTGGACTTCATTTCAGCCATGTGGTCCTGTGACGCTGAGAGCAGAGGCGTCCATCAGGCAGCGAGGCTCTGTGCAGCTCTCTGTTCACCCACCGGCCTTTTCTCAGGAACATTAGTAGGTCAAAACCAAAAGCCAAAGTAGGATGAATAAGCTGCTGTGGTGCTCTGTGTGATGCACTCAGGCCTGGAGCTTTCAGGTCCTTCAGACCTCGCGGAGGTGATGGATGAGGAGTGTGAATGGAGCACTATTACCCACAGGCACACAATGCCTCAAAAATCTACAAATAACGCCAAGCCACATGGCAAAGACCTTCGGGACGTGCAAATTCGAAGAAGCCCATATATCTAAGGGTCGCTCTAAAGTGTGATTTCATTATAATAGGAGGAACATTTATTAAGACACGCTGAATTAACCTCTTGAAATAATGAAAATGAATGTTTTGAGGGGTCAGTGTAAACCACGTCCTGGAGCAATGAAAACAAAGGGATTTGTGGGGCTATTTACAACAATTTTAATAGCACAACTTAAAAGAACCAGGCGCTTCCAGAAGACTATTCAAAGCAGCTGAAATTTAGCAGTCTGGACATGAATTCTCTGCGATTAAGCAGTTCATGGTCAGTTTATCAGCATGTCTCCATCTATTGGATATCGCAGATCTGCACGCTCCGCTGCAAAGGTACATAGAGTGACTACAAAGATGCAACAAAGGGAACCAAGGCAGTGCTGGGCAGTCCTGATCCAAGTCTCTCTGTTCATTCTGCTGCATGCAGTCCTATCAGGTTACCTACAGGTGTGGATCTGCTACTGGTCTTTATGAGCAACACGATCAATACTACCTTTAAAGAACCTTAATTGTAGTGATGGACACAACGAAGCCTCCATAACCATTTGCTTTTTGATCCCACTAGATGGTGCTCTTCGCTTGCTTTGACGCACACTTTGTGCCTTTTTTTGAACAGAGAGCACCATCTAGTGGGGGAAAAAATTACAGCAAATGGTTCATAAGGTGTCATTTTGTCCATCGCTACTTAATGATATTTATGGCACCACTCAACATTCATAGCGCAGGTTAAATTGTGCTTTGCTAGCACACTATGTTTTTGTTTGTTTTGTTTGTTCCAAACTAATCTGCACCAAAAGTAAATACTTTTGTGGTATATCTTTAACAGAAAGCTGGGTACCTAAAAATTTTAACATTTTGGCAATATCAGCTCCTCTTTCAAAGAGAGACACCCCCTATAAAAGCATACACTACCCAATGCTACACCAAAACAAATCCACCATTACATAAAAACGCACCTCTCATGTTAGTAATGCACGTGTTAGCAGGTCGCTCAGCCAATCAGTGACACCTTAAGTGGCTGACATGTCACCAGTGCATCATGGTATTAAAGCCTGGGTAGGGGAAGTCAGAAGAAACCTTTGAACAGGAACTGTACAGATGGTGCGTATTCAGAAGTTGCTGCAGCCATAATTATACTGAGAAAGGCGGCTTTGCAGTGCAATGGATGGCCTCTTAGGGGTAAAGGTTTAGGCCTGACAAACTGACCTGCAAATGTCTGGCTAACACAAGGGGAACACACCTCTGTCTCTACTGCTAAAAGTAGAACCAGTTACCTGAGTTAATTTATTTTGTTAAGGTCATTCTCAGAGGACTTGGGGGATCGCATTTCTTTTTTCAAATTTGAAAACTGTATTTCCCGTTTTCTTTTCATCACCTTGAAAAATCTTCCAGCCGCTTGCCAGTAAAAGCGTGTTGCATGCCATCGAGCATAATTCACAGTGTATCACTACAGTAGGACACATTCCAGTCCTGGGTCATAAGTCATCTCATATTTCCTCCTTTCTGCCAGTTTGAAGTGGTTGCTCCTAAAACGGCTCTAGGTGGCAGAGATTAGCAGAAATACCCCAGCTGCAGATGAACACCACTGATTATACAGAACAAGTATCTGCAGTGATGGGCAAAATGATGCTTCATGAACCATTTGCTGTATTTTTGACTCCACTAGATGGTGCTCTTGGTTTACTTTGTGCCATGCTTTATGCCCATTTTTGAACAGAGAGCACCACCTAGTGGGGTCAAAAAATACAATAAATTATTCATTAAGTGTCATTTTGTCCATCACTAACCATCTGCAGAAACCATCTCCCAGAATCATGCGAAGAGAAAACTCATCTCGAACCCAGAGCATCTGGCAGCTCCAGCGTCCACCCAGTGCCATGCACACTGGGACCAGAAGCCTATGGAGATAAATTCATCATCCTCTGTCTTTGTTCACTCTCTGAGGGTCCCACAATATTTGCATTTGCATGCACGTCCTAAAGAATGGGCAGAGATAAATATTTCCATAACATGCATCGTGGAGAACTAATCCAGGTCGGCTTATGAAATCAGGTCATTAATACCACTTTGCAGTAATATGAAAATGTCTTCATCTCTATTAAACACTATAAAATATACAGATAAATCAGATGACACAATGGATTATTCCAGATTACAGTAATTCTTATTGTCAATGAACATTTTTAAACAGTGTTAAAAGCATACTCCTCTGTTATTTTTGAAATATCAAAGGGGAAGGTTCAGGTTTTTAGCAGAAGCATAAGAAAATGATCTTCCATGATGGTCTGCAGTCCACAGATTCAGGGTGCAGGTAAGATCAGGAATGCACAGTAACACATGGACTTAATACATGCCTGCACATAACAGGATGAGTACGATGCACATGTGGTATGACCGTGCTTAAGAAAAGCTGTTATATGACCTACAGAAATGCAGCAATATCACTGTAGTTACCCTGAACAAAAAAGACAATGCTAAAAATATACAGTTTATATTTAAAATATTTTACAAGTGCCTTGAATTTATAGATGAAAGAGAAACATCTTCCTGTATATATGGCTTCCTGCTCTTTCATAGGATGTTGTGAATAAAAATTGAGTCAGTCAGACCTCATATTTCTGACTGTTGACAATCGGTTTATACACCGACATACAAATATCAGTGCTGATTATTAGGGTTACAGTGCATTTAATAAAATGTATCTTGCTTGCACCCGAAGCCTCTGGGATAGGCTCCGGACCCACCCCTGCAACCGGCAAGCAGTTACAGAAAATGGATGGATGGAATACCTATCTTGCATGTTGGACAATTTAATCTCTCATTCAAGAGAAAACACCATTCATTATTAATGAATACTTCCTAAAACGGCACAACTACACATATTAAATAAGACATGAAAAGGCGACGGACATATAACAGCACAACAGCTGTAGCGGGAAGGAGCAGACATGAGACATGGCTCCTGCTGGGCCGGCCTACCAGGTGGGCATCATGTCAGGAAACCACATGCGGCCCAGGTACTTGGAGACCTCGTTGTGGATCTGCTCCAAGCTGTAGCTGTTGTCCGGGACAAGCACCTCCTCCATGATGGAGAGCTGGGTGAGGCGGCCGCCACACATCTTGACGAACTCGACGAAGCCGCTACAGGTGACCTCGCACTCACCGAGCCCGATGGCCGTCAGGTTCTTGCAGCGCTCAGCGATGCGGATCAGCTCCTCGTCCAGCGGCTCCAGTCCGTTGGCGCACACCACCAGCTCCACCAGCCGGGGGCAGTTAAGCCCGATGCGGCCCAGCATCTCCTTGCTGACGGCCCGGCCGAAGTAGAGGTGGGTGACGGGCGTTTCTTCGCAGAAGAAGGGGTCGAACTCCTCCTCATAGAGGAAGAAGTACATGACGATGTTGACCTTGGGTGAGTGGCGCACCATGGCATCCCAGCTGCTCTTCTTGATGGTGTGGAACTGCGTCTGGCCCGGATTCTCGCTCACCACATCGATGCGCAGGTGCTCCAGGTGCACGTGCTTCTCCGAGGAGAGGGCTAGCAGCAGTTCGTCGCTCAGCAGGTGGTAGTTGAGAGCCAGCTCTCGGAGGCCGTGACACTGGTCTGCTACACAGAGGATGCCTGCAGACACAGAAGGCCTGACGGACCTCAGCACCACAAGCTAAGATACTATATTACTGTTTTGCTACTTAGCAACTTACAACTGACTGCAACTGTATCATTTACTGGAGCAATTCAGGTTAAAAACTTTTCTCAATAGACCTGCAGATAGATCCCTCAAAAGATACGTCCTCAACCGCAACATGGACTATTGCTGCACCCATGAAAATGAAACCATAAAAAACTGAAAAACACGTCTTTTATTTTGTCTGTTTGCAAACGATTCAGAGATCAAAAAATATAAAATGTGAAGTCTGTAGATTGTAGTTCATCTGTTCAGCATTTTGGTGAGTGAACTAGATTACATCACCTTAGCACCTTATAGCTGGCCTTAAAGCTTACCTTGCACTTAATACTTTCGATAAAGTGGCACATTCTGAGTAAATGCCTTATGTCACTCAGTTACTGCTTTCTATAAACTTCTGAGCCATGGACACACTGTGGTTAATCCCAGCTGACCTATTTGGAGGCACTGAGCACAGAATCAGGGTTATAAAAAGCACAGACTTCTGATGTCAGCGACTGGCGTCACGGCCGGACCCACCTGCGGGTGAAACGTGAGGACAGCTGCTCATCTTCAGCAACTTGAGCGTGTCACTGTTGTTGGCTACGAGAACCTTCAGGGACGGGTCATCCACGGGCGTATCATCAATCTTTATAGACGACAGGGACTTGGAGTTTATGAACACCACAGTCAGCGCTGACACAAAGTGCGACTGCGGGAGAAACAGAAACAGGCGTGTCATTGGATGGGCCCTACCTGGGATACGTTCATGAAGCTGGGCCCTACCTGGGATACGTTCATGAAGCTGGGCCCTACCTGGGATACGTTCATGAAGCTGGGCCCTACCTGGGATACGTTCATGAGGCTGCATCCTACCTGGGATACGTTCATGAAGCTGGGCCCTACCTGGGATACGTTCATGAAGCTGGGTCCTACCTGGGATATGTTCATGAAGCTGGGCCTCGCTGTGGAGATGAGTCCCAGGGTCTTGATGGTGCAGTTGACCAGCTGGGACAAGATGTCACAAGCTGCCTCTGCAGACTCTGTACAGCTGTCAACCTGAAAGTGCAGATCTTCAGTTAACTAAATGCCAAAAAGAGTCCATTTTACCTGCTGACAGCATTTCCTCACCGAAGACTAGATGCCATGACAGATGACGCCTGCTGTGGACACTCAGCGTAAGTCAGGGAGCATTACCTTGAAGCTGACACTCAGCGTAAATCGGGGAGCATTACTGTACCTTGAAGCTGACACTCAGCATAAATCAGGGAGCATTACCTTGAAGCTGACACTCAGCGTAAATCAGGGAGCATTACCTTGAAGCTGACACTCAGCATAAATCAGGGAGCATTACCTTGAAGCTGACACTCAGCGTAAATCAGGGAGCATTACCTTGAAGCTGACATATTGCAGATGCTGTGCATGTTTTTTGATAATCTGCTGGATCAGGTCGGGGTGGGTGGACTTCAGGTAGGAAGTGGCCGGCTGGTTCAGCTCAAACTCGAACCTCCTCCACAGGTCGGGGATGTGGAAGACGTCGTTCCAGCGGCGGCACACCGAGGAAGCACGGGCACGGTCCACCAGCGACAGGTATTGGAAGATGTGCAGCACTACGTGGTGAGGCAGGTTGCCCCAGTCCTCCATGCTGTCGTGCTGTTGGGACTGGCCACGGAGGAAGCCCACCGCCGCGCTCCTACGGCGCTTCACTGCCCCGTCACAAGTGGGAAGGATTTCGCTGCCTGGCTTGATATTTAATCTTCCTCGCTTCATCCTGTAAAAAAGAAAGAAAAGTGACCCAGATCAGATCCTGACACTAAGGAGGACATACTGGTCCAATCACAGATTTCCCAGTATTATATTACATTTCCTAATGAAAAGATAGGTTAGCAGGTAAACAAACTTTATTTATAAAGCACTTTAAAAACAACCTTTGTTGACCGAAGTGCTATATAGAGAGTAAATGAAAACAACCAAACTAATAATTAGATGCTTTTGGAATGACAACAATGTATTTTGGTGCAAATTGTCTAAACTTTTATCATTTCCCGAACTTACATACAATGTTTCTGGAAAATTTGAAAAAGATCAATGAAAGTCTTCTAGAGTTACTCTGTTCATGAGACCGAATGTCTTCCGTATCGGCCCTTTCCTTTGGCGCCACCATGCAGAGTTGGTTCAACACTGGTGTGAAGTGTCTCAAAATGAAATCACGTGCAGATCTTCATCCATATGATGTTCTTGTGAAGTGACAATAACATCAAATACTTATTGAGTTATAAAATTCACAAGGTCAAGTGTCTTCTGCAGTCACCCTTCCCTTTGCTGACAGTAAGCAGTGTTGCATCAGTTTTGGTACGAAGTGTCAGTAGCTGTAATTATCTTCTGGTGAAAGTAAATTAATCCTAAATTATTTGTGTCTCGGCACCCAAATACTGGTTTTAACAAATGCAAGCAACAACAGCATTCATCTCGGCGATGTGGCCAATGATTATGCAGTCCGAAAAAGAATTTGAATTTTGATTAGGATGAACAGAAACACACAGCTCGCCATAACCTTGTGATGTTGTTTCACTGGTGGGCGCGTCCTCTTAAAATCTGCTGAAACGTATGTACGGGATATACTGTACTGTGACAAAGACTGCAATAATGATTAAAAGGCTTACGCGGTTTAAAAATTCATATCAAACCATGCTTTCAGAATGCTTTTCATTACTTTTTAAGGTGTTCAAAGGGAACACGACACGCCGAAATTCATTTTGACAGCTAACTGTGAAACAAATGACAACACTGATGCAAACTTTCATATTGCATCCTACAGCCCAGAACTACAAATAAAGTTTCAATCTAACGTAAACAGAAAGCTTGGCTTTATTATTCAGCGAAATGATCACTGCCCAATAAACAAACAGCCCGAAGTGCTTCCATGTAACCCCAAAAATTGCTTATGATCGAGCTGTTCTAGCGAATTTCATGATATTGCGGTGGAATCTCAGATCATATAATGAGGCGCCGCCAACTAACTTACTCGGGTTTTGCTCGGTTCGTTTCTTGATTCTTCCTCGGAGCAAAAAAAAAAATTCCCCTAAATCATGTTGTATTTGTTGCTGCGCCACCCCTAACCCCAAGAGAAGCCATTGCCACGGATTAGCCCAGATCTCTATTTGAATATAGGCCAGCAGGGTCCCATAAGAGCCTCCCTCCTGGCAGCTTGGGGCTGCACGTGAGCGCAGGGAAACATGGATCTCCCTGAAGCGCAGAGCGCCCCGCACGAGAGGCGTTTGCTCTCCTCCAATAAGACGCACGAGAGGCGTTTGCTCTCCTCCAATAAGACGCAGGAGAGGCGTTTGCTCTCCTCCAATAAGACGCACGAGAGGCGTTTGCTCTCCTCCAATAAGACGCACGGCCATGTCGGGAACAATTCTCCAGAAAAATAAGCATGCATGTGGTTTGGGACAAACCAATTTATAAAATATTTACTAGTAAGTAGTTTACATGACGAAGAGATTTAACTATAAAAATACCAGTTCTGTGACTTCCTAAAAAAACCTTATTTTGTCATGTAGTAGCAATAACTTCTCATATCTCACTTCTGTGTATTTACAATAAATGTACTATAGTTAAAGGAAGGCATTAACTGCGAAATAGTAAACCAAATAGTAACGTTTCATAACGACATTGTACGTGCGACACAATAAACCAATCGCATGGATTTATCGTTGTGGTATGAATAATACCGAAAAATTCGTAATAAGTATAATTACGGCATCACATGCCCTGTATTTCCTAACATTAAGAACCTGCTCTAACATAAAAGGTCACTAAATGTAGATAATCTCAATCCTCTATGTCCTGTATATATGGCAGAATTGACAATAAAAGACTTTGACTCGATCATTTAAATCATTTGCTTCTGGAATGTGTACATGGCTATTTACCCCAGTTTACTGCAGGTTACTCACCTACAAGGTCTCGAGCCGCTGTAATTCGTATAGTAATTTACCGTAGTGGCTGCAGCCATGTGACGTCTTCTCGTCGTCCAGTGTTACCCCTTTTATATTACTTCTGCTTAAAATTCGTATCATAAACCCTCAAATTTATTTATACCAGACTCAACAGAATAAAATCGCATATATAATAAATCCTAATACAATTTAATCAATTATGAAATTATGCAGCTTGCATAAATTTGTTTGACGAATTTTAAGTTTTTAAACTCTATTTCTTTGTATTACAATCAGCAGTCCAGACCCGCTGTGAACTTGTTCGCCTGTGCTGTGCGAATGAAAACAGCAAAGCTTTGAGTTAAAAATAAAAAAAATACCTTGAGTGACAAGTCAGGCCACCATTGATCGCAGATCCGATTTGTTCAACAGTTTCCTATTGGACAGACTGGTGTGTTTATACGTGTTGTTATTAGCGTTATAGAAGTCGATGTTAATCCCCTGAAAAATTAAAATTTAGACAAATTCTGACGATGGCGGGACCGTGAACATTAGGGAAACATGCTTATATGAGATGATTATTCAGTCTATATGAAATAAATGCCTTGCACCTAATCTATAAATGCTGTCATGCACAACATATGGAATACGAGTTCAATTATACAATATTATTATTACTATGATTACTGTTGCTGATTCCGGTTGTGATTATTTTCATTAAAAACACATAGGTTTCAAAATCCAAGCCATTTGCCGAATGCATTACTCATGAGCTCCCAGGAGGCGATTAGCACACGGAGCTCCGAAAGTAGGTTAGTGTGTCAGGCAGCAGTAGCGCGAATATGGGAAACAAGCGACTCGTCAGTGCAAGCAGCAGGGAGAGCCTGCATTAAGAGGCTGTGTTTGCGCCACGCTATAAAAATACCAAAGTATCTTTATTGCCGTCTCAGCTCTTCTTGGTCATAGTATGAAAAAGTAAGAAATGAGATACAAGAATAATATTACACCGTGTTATTGTAGGAAGGGGGTGCAAATGGAATTTTATGGACGGGAAGTATGTGTAATGAATAGATAAAATAGATTTTGCTTTCAGCACTGTTGCCTCATACCTCCGGGACCAGGGTTCGAGTCTCCGCCTTGGCTCCATGAATGTGGAGATGGCATGCTCTCCCCCTGTCATTGTGGCGTTTTCTCCGTGTACTCCGGCTTCCCCCCGCAGTCCAAAAACATGCTGAGGTTTATTGGAGTTACCAAATTGCCCGTATGTGAGCCCTATGTGAGTGAATGGTGTGTGAGTGAGCCCTATGATGGGTCGGCGCCTCGTCCTGGGTTGTTCCCTGCCTTGCGCCCGGAGCCTCCAGGATAGGATCCAGACTCCCCGCGACCATGAATAGGATAAGCGGTTTCAGAAAATGGATGGATGGATGGAAATCCGCAATATATATTGTTTTGTACGATACAAAAGTTCTCCACCGTCCTAACCTGGCGTAATAAAATGCTTTTGTGTGCAGCAGCGACACCTGCTGTTCAGCGGAAAATCTAAAACTGAACATGATTAAACTAAACACTCAAAAACTGACAATCGTGGCTAACCGTGGCTATAGACCGGAAAAAAATATGATAACCATGATATCCTAAAGGAAAAATACCCTGAGTTAATTTTGATTCCGGATCTGTGTTAAACATTATTCAACGTATAACATTATTAAGCTTCTCATCAGGTTACGCATGCAGGTGAACATCCATCACCGGCAACAGAAATCTGATTTCGATTGTTTTTTTTGGAACAATGTTTTTTTATCCCACAAGGCTAAAATCACTACATCTAGTAATGAATCATACTTCACTAATTTAATTTATGTAATATTTTCTCCTGATTTCCAATGGTATTTATGACGTGTTCTTCATTCTCCACAAGGAAAACCTTCCTTGTACTGCAGAAATTATGCAGGTGGCACATCAGCCTCGGATAGTTTATTTCTCAGAAAATGTAAAACCATCCATTAACATTCATTGACCAACGTAATGCAAATACTACTGTATTTGGGAACCTTTCTGAAACATTACCATAAACTGTTTAACTGGCCCGTTTGTGATGTTTTTGCACATACAAAGACTTCTTACGAGATTTTAATTGCTGATGCTGTGATTGCAGTATTTATATCATTATTTGCCAGAACTTGCACATTGTAAGAAAACTAGTTTATTGGGATTTCTGGAATGTTATTAATTTATTTGTATAAGTGCTTTGTGATACGAGGTTTAAACTGAAAACCAATCTGAAAACTAGAAAAGGCTTACAGGCTTGTATTAAACAACACAGATGGTGCAATACTGAGAAATTAAACACCATTTCAAAGTCATAATTTAGAAAAGACTGTTTATACTCTGAGGTAAATAAAAGAAAAAAAATACAAGCATATTAATTTCCCTGAAATTGTGTCATTGTGTAGTCACATAGGACAAAAATAATTTCTTTAGACATATCACAAAGATTTTTACACAGTTAAAAATCTGAACGTTGTACAGTTTTAGGTCTGTCTGGCTCACTTTGAGTCCTTAACAAGTCATTGTCACATCTTGTTTCCCAGATGGCTGCTCCTACTCCTAACCCAACAGAGCTGATCTTCATCATCATCATATCTCCAGTTTGCAAGCTCATTTTCAAAGGTGTATGTGGTTCTAGTGTCCTTACATTTACCATAGTAACCAAAATGATCTACAGCTGCCTTTTTTCCACAGGAAGTGTCCAGTCGTTCATGGCTCCCACTCCGGCGTGCCGGATCAGACCTGCCCCCCCCAGGGCCCTTGCAGCTCTTTTTCCACTCCCTCATTTCTTCCGCCTCAGCCACTTTCTCGTTCCCAGGCTCCACATCTCTGTGCTTCTCTTTTTTCTTTTTCTTCCTTTTCTTTGTGTCCTCTGCCTCATCTACTTGGTTTCCACTGTAGTCCTTCTTTATTTTTTTTGCCTTCTTCCTCGGTTTCTGTTCAGGCTGGGGGGATTCCCACCAGGTTCCACACTCCATAACCGCCACTCTCTTCTCCTGAACCTCGTCTTTCTCGTTCCCAATCTTACAGGCACCTTCACTATCCATTCTCTTCTCACATTCTGCATATTTCCGGTTCTGAATCTTGCCGTCGGCATCTTGAGCACTCAGCTTTTTGGACTCTGCGCACTTATTTTCACTCAGACATTCTTTAAAATAAGCAGTTGCAGGGCAGACTGACTCATTCTTTTTTACGATGACAGTCCCTCTTTTGGGATGATCGTCCTGCTCATCCTTCTGGTTATCGGAGGTGTGCGTTGTGTGCTGAGAGCTGGACTTGTTCCAGGATACCTCAAACTCTCTGCTGCACCCCCCCATCAGCCCCCTGTGTGTTCCGAGCATCTTCTGTGCTGCTTCAGTTTCCTTAATGGTAATTTTCCATTTGTATCCATCCTCATCACTGGGATTACTTTGATCTGAATTCTGGCTGATGCTCACCTCTGTGCACACCCCTCTGTCTAAGTTTCTAAGGCTGATGAGGAAACTTTTGCCATCATCAGATACCCTCCTCCGCCACACGGACTCATTGCATGGGGGGTGGAAGTTCTCAAACGGCCTCAAATAGCTCGTATGCGTGTAGTGGTTGAGTATGTAATTTAGGAACTCTTCCGATTCATACACCTTTTCTTTCTTTCCGTGCACTGCAAACAAGTGCTTACCGCTAGAAAATTCTCTGTCAGTTATGAAGGAGCAACTGTGGTAATGCTGATTAGTTGGAGGCCGCGCGTTCTTGGTGAGGTCCCGTTTTGTGTGATTCTGGCTGATTGTTATCCGGAGTGGGCTGTACGGTCCACTCGGCCTTGAATGCTCCTGGAACAGAACATGTTCATCGCCAAAGGTACGGTCCCCGAAGGGAACCGAGATGATTGTGTCCGGGGAACAACCCATAGGCTTTTTGGTTTCTGAGAAAAGGTCTTGTCCAGGCTCCACCTTTACATCTCCGCTTCCTTCATATAAAGACGCTGGAGGTACGCAGCTGGACTTCTCTTCTTTTTTGATCACCTTTCTTGCATACTGCACTTTGGCTAAACCCCGCTTAGAGCAAGAAAAGAGACACAAAGTTAGCTCAACAAAATTGAGTGTTAAATAACATAAAAACGAACACTAAAAAAAACGAATAAACTAGATATTAAATAATAGATTCCCAAAGTGTTGACGTAACCTTAATTAACTAAACTTAACTAATATGTGGACAGATTATTGGTAAATATTTCTAGACATGACCGTTCAAGTGTAATTTTCACAAGGGCGGCTTCTCCTGCTTAAAGCATTACAAGTCTGTACCTGGGCTCTGTGAAGAAGGGCGGTGAGCAGTCTGATGGACTGCAGCCTTCTCTGCACCAAAACGAACTTCCGCTCCTCCCAAAGCTGCTCCTCCTTCTCCTCCTGGCTCCGCACATGCGCCTGCGTCTGCAGCGCCCTCCTCTCGGTCTCCTCTTTTCGTCTTTCAGCTCGCCGTCGCACCTTGTCCTGGTGCCTTTTTAGCCGCTGGTCCTCTCGTCGCTTTCTTTTGGTTAGGAAAAAGAAGTAGATGGCATTAGCACGCCCCGAGCCGTCCTCATCAGACACCGGAACGGTTAGGTTCCTATTTCACCTATTAATTAACTCAGGTTCACTTTGGATTGCTACTTCTTTAATGCATTCTAGATGTTTCAAGTGTTTAAAACACATAAAACACATGAGTTTCTACTAACGGACAATCCACTCTGCTGTAAACACATAGTAAGTGCAACAACTAACACCAGACAGTATGATATTGATACATACACACGGCACTTTAAGAATTCATCCCTGCTTGATTTTATTCCAATCTGCCACACAAGGTCAAAATGGCAGTTCTGGTGACGTCCTCTACCTGTCAGCCTCCTCCTCTCTCTCGTATCTTTTCTCCCTCTGCCTCTTCTCCTCCAGTGCTTCCAGCTGCCTTCTTTCCATTTGCCTCTTCTGCACTGCTGCCTCACTCAAGTGGCTGGTTAAGTCTAAGCTTACCTAAGAAATATGCACAATTATTAGCAGTGCTACTGCAAACTGAGCAATATTAAAAACGCTTAGATCCTCGCCCTTAAGTCACAGGTTAGGTCCCTGCTGGCTAACCCCCCCCCCGCTTCCACACACCTTGACGTTGCACACCAAGGCTTTTCCATCGCTCTCCTTCAGCATTAGCCTCATTCCTCTCAGAGACTCCATCGCATTCCTAAGGTCCTCACGCTGCTGGAACTGAAGGTAAACATCAAAGGTCTGCAGGCCAGACACGCTAAAAGAATTAGACAGCTTACTGCCCGTCTCCTCTCTGTAAACATCAAGAGTTGGAATGTCCATGTTGCGTATGGGGCCGAAGTGTTCAAACACCTCCCGAACGATCTCCTCCCTAGGTTTCTGGCACCGGGACTCTGAGGTACTGAACCACTTGCAGGGAAGACCATCCAGGTGTAGTGTATCAGGCCACTCCTCTTCATCCTGGAAGAAGGACTCCCACTCCTTGCGAGTTGGGAAGTCTGTACTGCATTCAGAAGCAAGAACCTGGAAAGCTCTGTCCCCAGCCATACCATCCAGCGTCTGCCCATTCAGCTTCTGACACAGCACCTTCCCCAAGGCTTTGGTTTCTAGCTCCGCTTCAAACCGCACAAAATCCAGAGTACTCTTAGAGACACGTATGGAGGTGAACTGGAGGGGGTGCACCATCTGCTTGAGCCTGGCCATGACCTCCCAGTTGGACACCGCCTTGGCAGGCTCCAGTAAGTCGTCCCACGTCACTGTAATAGCCAGCTTCGATATGGGCTTCAGGAAGAGACGCCTGCCGCAGCATAACTCCACCGCTTCAGAGGAGTCATGAATAATGGTCGCAGCCATACTAACTTTTATGGCCTGCACAGAAGTGAAAGACAAAATTGCATCATTAACCAGTACAGAATTGTATTTTACAGTGACAACGTTACGCAGTTCGCCACAAATATTTACAAGGCTAGTCACGCATGCCATCTTTAACCTCAAAAGCAAGCTAGTTCACTTTAATAATCCGCTTTAGAAATGTTCCTCGTTAGCCTACTGTGCCAATTTAACAGTCTCTCATTATACAATTATATAAGCTTTAAAATTATTTTGTTTTGCTTTGCGCTAAAAACCAGTCAATCGCTGCAGAGAAACTTCATTCTCAGTTTACCAATGCAGCTCAGCTACAACACAGTAAAGCAGCTTTGCCCAGTCGACGAACCGTGCAAACACACCTTGATAACACACTCCTCTGTTGTGTAAACACAAAAGGGAGTCCGCTGATCGGCAGTTTGCGAAACACCCAAGTTACAGCAAAATTTTAAGAACTTATCTAGTCGACGGTCTTATTTTCGCACGGATGTGAGGCTGCCATAGATGGCTGGCGCTAGCAGTAGCCATGCAGGCTAACATTGCTCGGGTCAGAGACTGCCCAGCTGGCAGCTGTATGTACACGTAACGCGTAAATCGTTTCACTATTCGGGAAATACGACAATTAAACATACATGCTAACTACACATAACCACTTTAATAATTCCAAAATACCTTTTTAACGAGGGAACGCTAGCCGTAAGCACTTCCGGGTTCTTGCTACTGAAGCCGCGCAGTTACCTCCGCAGATCGGAGGTGCTCGATGCCGTCATGGCGCTCCCAACGTTAGAATGACCGCGCTCATGTCTTCACTAAAATGGTTATTTGTCATAGCGAAAATTGAATCTGTATCGCTAGCGTCCTAGGCAACGAATAAAATATTTGAAATTATGATTTATAATACATAAGTAGATAAAGCATTCGGAAATTATATAAAATGAAACTCAACTTCATCGAACTGAACAAGATTTTATTATCAATAACCTAAGACATTAAGTCTTTGCTCCTTATTTAATTAATCTGTATTATTATTATCTATCTGCAACTGTATCATTCTTTAACAATATAATAACTTGCTGGACGGAGTATTGAGAATACAATTGAACGTTATAATCTTCTTTACGCTGCTCGAAACAAGTATAAAGCCCCATTGGCTGATACAACAAATATTTTAAGCAAACATCTTAACAGGAAAATACTATTGTTTATTGTGGAGTCTAACAACCCCGTTAAAGTAATGGGAAAAGGGTCTAGGACGCGCCCCTTTTTCCGAATGCATCACGTTTGCAACATGCTGCGTCCCGTGTTTCCGGTCACACCGGAAGTGACGGCATGGCTTTAAATTACTTGAAGGAACTCCAGAAAAAAATGCCTTGGTTGTATGAAATGAAGCCTGCGGGTTGTGATGACTCTACAAGCTGAAGATAATGAGCAAATGAATGCAAAGGGTGCCTCACTTACAAAGGTCTGTCATTAAAATGCCACCGAGCACCACCGCCAGCGTTCCATTGGGGTGAGAGCGCTGTTTATAGTAGCCTATAATTAAAAAGCGGTGTGCAGCTAGCTAGATTAAAATTCAGGTGTCTGCTGACATTTACCAACATTTTCCTCTGTTTGCCATCTCATTCTGGTGTAGTTTGTTATGTGATTCGGTGGTTTCGTTTTAAAAAAAATGTAAAACAATGTTACTTGTGTATCCGCAGATGAAGAGTGAGCTGGGGTAAGATCTGGCTTTATACTGCTAGAAAGGGGAAGCTTACCAAGTTTCATTGTGAGCTTTGATTTCGGACGTGACTGCTGTAAGGTAATATGCTAGTTAAGCTTTTTCATTACTTATCTAAGCAATTTTTAGACCGTTATTAACGATTTGCCGTCATGGTAAACATCTGAAATAACCTTAGGTTTGTGAAGATATGGATTATGTGTACGTTTTTCAGTTTAAGAAAACTGTGTATAACTATACTATTTTTCAAAAACATATCGTGTTTAAACGTTATCTATCATTTTCTGTTTACCGTTTTCCGTGGCTTAGGCAGTTCAGATACAGAAAAGTTAAATGTCTCCCAATAGTGACAACAAAGTAATAATAATATCGCGGTTTTTTTTTTTTGGTCGTGGGAATCTGCTACTCTTTAATCTTAAGGATGTTTAGGTAAATATATAGATAATTTTATAGCCATTTCTTGTCCGTGTTGAAATTAATTTTTATTACATTATCTGAATGTTCTTTTCGGTGGAATGTTATGAATCGTGGTGGTGACAGCCATTAGACTAGAATATACCAGTAAAACTTTCGCCAGAATTACATTTTCTATGATGTACTTTTTAACAATAAAATATAAAAATGTGTTTGAAACGGGGGTGGTACGGTGGTCACACCTCTGGGACCCGGGTTTGAATCTTCACCAGGGTGCCATGTGTTTGGAGTTTGCATGTTTTATAGAAAAGAATAGAGAGACTTTGACAACTGTGGGGAAATAGACTGTTTATCTCGCTTTCCATGGAACACACAGACAGGCGTATAAATCCGAACTTGTTTGTATTCTCAACTCTCCAGACGTGGTTGTACGCAGTTTCGCGAAAATGACTCTTCAGTGTGCAGTAACCTACGATAATACTCATTTGTCATTGTTCAACGGTCTATTTATGATTTATTTGTTTAACAGCTGAACTACCTTAATATATGTTTACTATTATATAGTTTACATCAAGAATTTTCCCTCTGAGATCAGTAAAGATTATCTTGATCTTCTTTCATATATTGTTTGCAGCTTTTATATATTGTTTTACTTCATTTTTGTTTTGCATTGGCTTTGTAAGTCTTTAATATAATACCGTTTTGTGTAAGATGATAACAGTTAAACCTTTGTGTCTCGAATCTCCTAACTGTAATCTTTAATAGATGGTCTGTGAAGCCTTTTCTCCTCTTTGTCCTGCTCAGGCTTGGGTCTCTGAAAAGAATGGGTGTTTAAAGGTTACTTGGCTGCGTCTCAGGGATTTGGCTCTGGTGCAGTGTCTGGTGATTATCTGAAAAGACTTAAATCTCTAGTTTTCTGATCGTGGCTTAAAGAGCCAGGGATTCGAGCCTCACTGTATATGAGATGCGCAACATTTCGGAAACCAGACTTGTGGGGGAGTTTCAGCTGAATGGATCTGGCTGCCTGTGATGAACAGTGATCTGTTTGGCAGATGCACCTTAATGAAACGTTTTTCAAATTCTGTTGGGTTAACTTATCATTGACTGAAGCCAATGCCAG
Source organism: Mormyrops boulengeri (assembly GCA_026781065.1). Lineage (NCBI taxonomy): Eukaryota > Metazoa > Chordata > Actinopteri > Osteoglossiformes > Mormyridae > Mormyrops > Mormyrops boulengeri. The sequence goes on from JAODLD010000002.1 coordinate 6,394,124, forward strand.
GGTCGCTGAGCCATGGGGATGCTCTTATTTCTCCGACCCATTGGTTGCAACATGCTGTAACGACTCTCCTCCCTGCCCTGAAAGCCGCAGAGTCATGGCTCTGAAGACAGCAGTGAGCTCTGTGACTGTGGGGGTGGAAGGCATGACCTGCGGCTCCTGTGTGCGGAGCATTGAGCAGCAAGTCGCTGGGCTCCCAGGAGTCTATGGTGTTCAGGTCAGTGAGCATGCTTCAGCCTGGGCGAGCTGTCTGCCATTTTTGTCTGGGGTGTAAGGAGTAAATCATGAACATTATACAACTGCTAACTTGCTGAATGATACATATTTCTTTACAAAGGTTGTTGGACATGGCATGGGGCGTATTTGTGTTGTGCTTCAATGTTGACATGAGCCAATGGGATGTCACTCTGACACAAGCTGGTCTCTGCCCAAGACCCAGGCATCCTGATTAACAATAGCAAATGGATTAACTGTCTCCTCCAAGGGGGAGTGTCTATCAATTGAGCAGAAGTGGTCACCTGTGGAGCTGGAGGGCTGCCTGCAACTTAGTTTTCATGAAGCTTGACCTTCCCCTAATGGTTTGCTTTCCCAGCAGGAAAAGCAGAATGAGCAGTTAATGCAATAACCTGCCTTTGATGGAGTCCTGGCCTTTGCAAAACTGAAACCTACAGCGTTGTTTCCATTTCTGATAGCTGGTTAAGTCTGTGAAATGTCATCGGCCTGGGGCTACATGCACATCATCTGGCTTTATCTTATTTGCCCTCGGTGTTGTGGTAGTTGAAGACGGAGCCTGATTTTCTGATATCGTTGAAATATACTGCTGGACATTACTGAAATGTATGTTCATGTCTAGAACAGGCCAGTTATTCAGCTTGACTGAATGAATGTTTTTCCATTTCTTTCTTTTTTGCCGACTCGTGACTCTGAGCTGAAAGTTCGAGTGACATTTATTCCTCCCTTATTTTCACTCAAGTCATGCTGCTCGCTACAGTATCAGCAGTGTGAAATTTCCCCTTCAGCCTGAACTTTCTTGTACTTGCACCGTTCTTGTACGACAAACGAAATCTGTAAATGTTTGCCCTGTCTCGGCTTTAATGAGCTGACCCTCGTTATCTGTGTTTGTGCTTTTTTTCAATAACTACTTTTAGGTGTCCTTGGAGCTGAAGCAGGCTATGGTGACATTCAATCCAAGCCTCCAGAGCCCAGAGACCCTAGCAGAAGCTATTGAAGACGTGGGCTTCGAGTCCAGGCTCCCAGAGTTCCCTGTCGTTGTACCTGTACCCACAGAAACTAGAGTCATATCATTGACAGGCCTTTCCCCTGAATCCCAGCCCCAGGCCCTGAGCTCACTGTCCCAGCTGGGGGGGGTTGTGCAGGCCTCAGTGGTCCCCAGCCAGGACAGTCTGTCCCTCACTTTCATTCCGTCAATGACCAGTGCCGAGTGGGTCGATGAAGCGCTGAGGGGTCTGGCCTTGGAAGCGAAGACCAAGCCCCTGGAGGAGCCGCCGGTCAATCAGAACGGCGAGGTGCTGGTGAAGATGCGTATCGATGGGATGGCCTACCTGTCCTGCACCACCACCATTGAAGGGAAAATTGGGAAGCTGAATGGTGTTCGGAAAGTCAAAGGTAATTCGAGTCACCAATGAATGCTCAAGATTTTCTGTGTTCCCCTTTCATGCCCCAAGACTCCATATAGTATCGTATTCGAGGGCAACTTCAGATTTGTATTTATTTAGTATGTGCTGTACTTCTGTCCTAAGCAGCGTAGAGGTGAGAAAGCCAGGTCAACCAGGTCCTGTAGCAGCTGGCGTTAGGGGCCTTTGCTGTGAAGGGCCCAAGGCTGAAATCACTCCTACTATGGGATTTGAAATGGCAACCTTCTGGCGACAGTCGTATTGTACGGAGCCATAAACTCCCCTATGTGCTATACTTAGGCCTGAAATAGCTTATATGCAGTGGAAAATCGGCAGTGTACTGAGTGTAGCGTCTGAATGTGAAAAATGATTCTGCTAATATATAAAATCATTATGAGGACATCATGAGTCTCCCTCCCTCACCCGGGGGACTAAAGAGGCCCCCCCCTCAGGCTCTGAAATCTTTCTGTTAACCCTCTTAAATACAATGTCTACTGTTTTTCACATTCTGCAGTTGTTTGGGACTCCCAAGAAGCCACGGTGGTGTATGTGCCTCAGATCATCACCCTTGATGAGATTGTCAGCCAGATCGGTGTGGAAGGCTTCCAGGCCCATGTGAAATCCAAGCCCAGTCCTATACAGCTGTCCTGCAGCAAGGTCGAGTGCCTGCAGGCTTCCCCCGGGCCGACCGGCCTGCCGCCCTCCGAGGGTACTGCTGCCACCGTACTGCTGAGGGTGACTGGTATGCACTGTCGCTCCTGCGAGACCAACATCCAGGGCAACACGTCGTCTCTGCCAGGGGTGCTCTCTGTGGAGGTCTCTCTGGAGCGGGAGAATGCCACTGTGTGGTATAATCCTAGGCTTATCTCAGTCACACAGATACGGCAGGCCATCGAAGCCCTCCCACCCGGGAATTTCCGGGTCCATATGGATGGTGAAATTCCCCCAGTGTCCCAGGGCCTTTCTGCCCCATTGCCGCTGGCCCCAGAGCCCGGAGTTTTGCCGCCCCAGGGGCCAGTCGTAGTTATCGGCATTGAAGGCATGACCTGTGGCTCCTGTGTGCAGTCTATCGAGGGAATGATGTCTCAGCACCAGGGGGTAAAGTCTGTCCAGGTCTCACTCTCCAGCCATAAGGGCACGTTTGAGTATGACCCTCTTGTCACCACACCAGAAGATCTCCGCCTGGCCATCGAAGCCATGGGCTTTGACGCTTTCTTACCAGGTAAATTTAATATGAAAAATTGTTGTTGTGGTTGAGTAACAGCATCTTAGTGCTCTCTCATTCTATTTTTTTTTGTTTTTTTTTTTTTTTTTTTTATTGAAAGAAAATAATTACTTGGTCACGGTGTTGCCTTTGCCCCCAGAAAACACCCCGAAGAGGAAGGACGAGGGTAACGAAGATACTGGGGCTGCTCAGGGAGAGCAAGGGGGGGCAAAAACCCTGTCAAAGTGCTATATACACATTGGAGGAATGACCTGTGCTTCCTGTGTGGCTAACATTGAGAGGAATCTCAAGAACGAGGACGGTACGCACATGCTCATGCTATGAATTCCAGGAAACCATGGCCTTTAGTGTGGCAGTAGATATTAATAGCCTGGCAGTAGGTGATGTACATTAAAGTTAGTATAGTTAATTGTTTATCGAGACGCAGGTACAGGGATCAGTTTCTAGGAGGAGAAATGCTGTCAGACTGGCCTGTGAGCGTTCTTCAAGTTTAAATAACCTTATGAAACCCTTATGCTGCTCTCCATTTGAACTGGGAAGTCGGAATTTTCGGCTGGAACGTCCCCTGAAATCAGCGTTCCGACTCGGGAAGTCGGGAGAAGCGCTACAACCCCGACTTTGGAATTCAAGATGGCTGCAGCCTTCGACAGAAGTGAAGGCTGTGGTTATTTACAGTTTATTAGCATTTATGAATTATTTGTGTCTCGTTAAATAAGTCATATACACGGTACTGGACCAACCATTACGTTAAGGTGCCTGTAATTGTGACACTTTCGATTTTAATAACTACATACTTTGTATTTACTCTTGTACCTTTTATCCCATAATTGTATCATCTGTCTCTACCATGCCCTGATCGTTAATGGTCTGTTGTCATGATGTCCTCAACAGTAGCAAGCTGTGGCAACAAAAATTTCCACCAACCTTAGTCATTTGGCAATAAAGATTCTGATTAGTGTTGTTTTTTTTCCTGGAATAAATTTACATCTGTTAAAGGTTGCAATTTGCTAACATTTTCAGGGTGAGATTAACCTAAATGGCCAGAAACACATTTTTTCATAGATTTATTTACCAATTTTTAACAAATGCCCATAATTCCGGAGGGTGCTGTATTAAGGATTTCATAAGGCCATTTTAAACTCGAATGCTCACAGAACAGTCTCGGGCATCTCTCGTTCCTGAAAAACTTGAACAATAGCAACAGCAATTTTCATTTTAACATCAACCACCTGTTGCTACCATGAGATTAAACTAACTGACCAGAAACATTTTTGCATAACCTCAATTTTAACAAGTTGCAGTAATTTTTCAAGGTACTGCATGTCCCTGTCAGACCAGGCTGTGAAATGCCAGAAGAATGATGAGGTAAAATGTATATTGCTGATGGCTGTGCGGTGCCCGTCATGTCCTGTAGGAGTTTACTCGGTGCTCGTGGCACTAATGGCCAGCAAGGCAGAAGTGCGTTACAACCCTAGAATCATCGACGCTGCCAGCATTGCGGAGTGTGTCCGAGAGCTGGGCTTCGCCGCGTCTGTCATGGAGAATTACGACGGCTCTGATGGCAGCCTGGAGCTTGTGGTGAGGGCGAGGGCTCGTGTCCGCGCCGCCCGTTACGCCATGCTTTGAGTCTTGTGCTGGATGCTCTTAAACATGGGGAATGTTCTCCACTCACCAGGTGAGGGGGATGACATGCGCCTCCTGTGTGCACAAAATTGAGTCAAACCTGATGAAAAACAAAGGTGTCGTCTATGCATCTGTGGCGCTGGCTACCAACAAAGCCCATATCAAATATGACCCGGAAGTGACTGGACCCCGTGATTTGATCAGATTGATTGAGGTGAGATTTTACCCTTCTGGAATTTTTGCTTGACTAATTCTTTTTGACTTTTTAAAGCGGGCCTTCTATTTACAGAATCTGGGCTTTGAGGCTTCTCTTGTGAAAAAAGACCGCACTGCCAGTCACCTGGACCACAGCAAGGAGATACGGCAGTAAGTTGGCACATTTTGGGGTCTTGCCAGTATCTCATGCGTGGTCGTGGCTTTATCTTCAGTTCGGCCTCCAATGCCAAGCTGGCAGTGAGTCTGTCTCCTTTCTCAAGGTGGAGGAAGTCCTTCATCATCAGCCTCTTTTTCTGCGTTCCTGTGATGGGCATGATGATGTACATGATAATCGTGGACCACCAGATAAACACGCAGCACCACCATAACACCAGTAAGGCGGACATCGAGCAGTATCACTCCAACATGTTCCTTGAGCGGCAGCTTCTTCCTGGTCTGTCCATCATGAATCTCATCTCTTTCCTCTTCTGTGTCCCAGTACAGGTATTTGAAGCGTTTATGCACAATTTAAACAATGGTGAAGTTATTGGAAGCTTTTGAATGATTGTGGCGTTGAAACTTATGAACCTTAATCTGTTCCTATGACAGTTCATCGGTGGTCGCTACTTCTACATCCAGGCGTACAAAGCTCTGAAGCATCGGACGGCCAACATGGATGTTCTCATTGTCCTGGCAACTTCCATAGCCTTCACCTATTCTCTGGTGATTCTGCTGGTGGCCATGATCGAGAGGGCGAAGACCAACCCCATCACTTTCTTTGATACTCCTCCCATGCTCTTCGTGTTCATCTCGCTGGGGAGGTGGCTCGAGCAAATAGCAAAGGTTTTCAGCTTCCAGCTTCATTGTTACGAGTTGTTCAGCTATCACGTACATAGCCGTCTTGTTATACCAGTGTCAGGCGTCCCGTGTGTTGCTTTATTTAGTTGCATTTTTCTGCTGTTGTTTTCAGAGCAAAACTTCTGAAGCTCTATCTAAGTTGATGTCGCTGCAGGCTACAGAGGCCACCGTTGTCACTCTTAAGAGTGACATGTCTATCCTCAGGTATTGTTGCTTCTGCTAGTCATCAGTGGGATTTCCAATAGTGCTCATGGGACGTTCATCCATCGATGGGGGATCCAGTGTAAAGATGGTTTTTGGCACAGCTGTATGTGGTAAACCTGAGGATCGTTTCCTATGTGCTCGTGTGTCAACACTAGTGAGGAGCAGGTGGATGTGGAGCTGGTTCAGAGGGGAGATGTGGTCAAGGTTGTCCCAGGTGGGAAGTTCCCCGTTGACGGACGAGTCCTTGAAGGTCACTCTATGGCAGATGAGTCTCTCATAACAGGTATTGGTAAATTATAACGCATTTGACAGAACATTCCAGTCTCCGGTGTCGTACATCATCCCGAGCTGCAGCATATCCCTGTCCTCGCAGCGAGACCCCCAAACGCTCCTCTGGCTTTGTATTGCAGGAGAGGCCATGCCCGTGACCAAAAAGCCCGGCAGCTCGGTGATCGCCGGCTCCATAAACCAGAACGGCTCCCTGTTGATCAGAGCCACACATGTGGGGGCAGACACCACTCTGTCCCAGATCGTCAAGCTGGTGGAGGAGGCCCAAACGTCCAAGGTGCCTTTTCTCTCAGCTCACATGTCGGTGGTCATGTGACACCTGCAGTCACGCTGGTTGTATATTGGGAGTCAGGTTTGAGCTGCTGGTTCGGTCACATGCTCGGTGTGTAACACCGAATGTTTCAGCCCGCTTCCCCGCTCATGTAGTTTTCTGGATGCTGTTGAGTTTTGAAGGTAATGTAAGCACACTGCAATTCTAGCATGAAATTAGCGTGGAAGAGTGCACAAATGTAGACAGCTAGTAAGCAAGATGTCTCCCCCCGTTCTTACTGGGACTAGGAAGGGGATTTCGCAGTTACTGCTGATCTCAGATCAGTTGTGCCCCATTTCCCAGCCATCGTTCCACCCGCTTTCGCCTCCAGCAAGGGGACCTGCAGCTGCCCTGCTTGTCCTTTACAGGGACAGCAAAGAGAATAAAGGAACATTCACTGCGAGTAGCAGACTCTTTGTGTATTGAGCTTTGAGCCACATGCCCTACTTTAGGCTTTCACTGTGAATTTAGTCTCATGAAGAGTGAAAAGTGACTAAATAAAGGAGCCTTGATGAAGCACTTGAAAACTGCCCTGCTTTTCAGGTTAAAGGTGATCAGACTTATCTCTGTGAATGAGCTTCCGCGGCTGTGCTGCCCTCTGTACCGCTGATCAGGCTGACTGACCCCCTTCTTATCCCCTCTCCGTACCCTGCTGATCAGGCTGACTGACCCCCTTCTTATCCCCTCTCCGTACCCTGCTGATCAGGCTGACAGACCCCCTTCTTATCCCCTCTCCGTACCCTGCTGATCAGGCTGACAGACCCCCCTTCTTATCCCCTCTCCGTACCCTGCTGATCAGGCTGACTGACCCCCTTCTTATCCCCTCTCTCTCACCAGGCTCCCATCCAGCAGTTCGCTGACAAGATCAGCGGCTACTTTGTTCCCTTCATCGTCGGTGTCTCCTTCCTGACCCTGCTTGCCTGGATTATTATTGGATTTTTAGACTTTTCTCTGGTTGAGAAATGTTTCCCAGTGAGTGATATTTTCCTCTGTAATGTCATGCTAAGTGTTGAATGCACCCCAGGTTGACTTTTAAATAGTACTGTGGAGTCATTATGCTCTTGTCTCTTGTCCCTCCCAGGGGTATAACCAGAGCATCTCCCAGGCTGAGGTGGCCATCAGATTCGCCTTTCAGGCCTCCATCACGGTCCTGTGCATCGCCTGCCCCTGCTCCCTGGGCCTGGCCACGCCCACTGCGGTCATGGTCGGCACCGGTGTGGGAGCCCAAAATGGCATCCTCATCAAGGGCGGCGAGCCCCTGGAGATGGCTCACAAAGTGAGGGAGCGCACGGCCCTTCGTGTCACTCAGATTAGAACAGGGATGTTGTGGCTGGTGGAAGTTGAAGTACATTGAAGGCTCAGTTCAGTATCTGCGGTCTCTGTTCAGCCCAGCTGCCCTGCGTCCGTCTCGGTGTCTCCTGCAAGCGCCTGCTGTTAAAATGTGAGATTGTGGCACTTTGGTTGTGTAATTTCTGTTGATGAAGAGCTCCACTGGTTTAACCCCAAAATCGGCTATGCAGCTGTAGAACAAAACCTCAACGGTAAAATGTACAGCCGTATAAACTGGAGAAGTCATCTTTATAGCAAGAGGGGAATCATCCAAGCAGCAAAATACTTATTTCAGGCCTAATCAAAGTGAGTGGCACCACAGTTCAGCAGCTTGGTGAAGGGAATGCGTGCAGGACAAGGGTGTGTCACTTAGAAGGTAGAAGCCACGGTCTTCCTTTGCAGATCCAGACGGTGGTGTTCGATAAGACCGGGACCATCACGTACGGCACCCCCAAAGTGGTCCAGGTGAAGATGTTGGCGGAGGGGAACAGCATGCCCCGCTCCCGCCTACTGGCCGTCGTGGGCACAGCGGAGAACAACAGCGAGCACCCGCTGGGGGCGGCCATCGCGCGCTTCTGCAAGCAGGTGCGCAGGGTGACATTTCAGTGCTGGTTGTCTCGACGTAACCTTTGACCCCTCCCCTCCTGGGTGTTGCTGATCATGGCCTCTGTGCCTGTGTGCGCCTGTAGGAGCTGGGATCCGAGTCGCTGGGCACGTGCACCGACTTCCAGGCTGTGCCAGGCTGTGGGATCCACTGCCAGGTCAGCAACACGGCGCCGCCGCTGGACCACGAGGACGGAGATGACAGGAACCAGCGCAACACGCTGCTGGTGCAGCTGGGAGACAGCGGGGGCAGCCTCAGCTCACACCCCCTGATCATGGAGCCCGAGCCACTAAGTAAGGGGGGGACACAGTTTTTTGTTGTTATTTTTTGATGGCGAGCAGTCACACGTCACGCATAATTTCACCTGCACGGTCATGTGATCACGTACATGTGCAGGCCTGGTGCAGACAGCCAGCCACTCGGTCCTCATCGGGAACAGGGAGTGGATGAAGAGGAACGGGCTGCAGGTGACTGGCGATGTGGACGAGGCCATGGTGGTCCACGAGAGCAGGGGCCGCACGGCCGTCCTGGTCGCGGTCGATGGTAAGGGCCGCCCCTGACCCCACCTCGACTCCGCCCCCACAGTCTCTAACCACCATGGCCTCCACAGGGGTCCTCTGCGCCATGCTGGCCATCGCGGACACGGTGAAGCCGGAGGCGGAGCTGGCCGTCCACACGCTGATCTCCATGGGCCTGGAGGTGGTGCTCATGACTGGGGACAACAGCAAGACGGCACGCGCCATCGCAGCCCAGGTGAGACCTCCGCCCCCCTTCCTCTGTCACATTAAAGCGACATCTCAGAGGCCGGTCTGCGAGGGGGCCATGAAAAAACACAGTAACAGGAAGTAGGGGTGGGCAGTACGGCGAACGTATCACATCAGGAGTTTTTCATGTAGGGTTACGGACCATGATCATACCGCAATTAATTTTCATGATGGTTTTTAAGACTATTTTGCAAGTTACTTAACAGTGCAACAGTAAATTCCCCTATTTGTATTATTTATTTATTACCCTATAAGGTAATAACGCCCAGAAGACGAATGCGCTCAGACGATCGCGCTCAGACGAACGCGCTCAGACGATCGCGCTCAGACGAACGAACGCGCTCAGACGAACGAACGCGCTCAGACGAAAGCGCTCAGACGAACGCGCTCAGACGAACGCGCTCAGCGTGCTATCGGGTGTTTTTCTTGAGGTGGTTAAAAAACCTCTCCGTGTTGCCATCCAACGTGCGAACCTTATCTTTGCAGATTTTGCAAATAACTGATGTTTGCGCCGTGTTTGTTTTGGAAAATCCAAAGAAGTTGCATATTACTAGGGTCGGGTACCGAGGTCGGTACTTTAAAGGTACCGACCGAATGATGTCGTACTACCGGGTATCGGTTCATGTCAAATCAAACGGTGCCACATTTCGGTA
>JAODLD010000002.1:6404964-6445208 GCA_026781065.1 Mormyrops boulengeri
CCTCTAAGACCAGGAATCATTCTCGTAGCCCTACGTTGCACCTTTTCCAAGGCAGCAATGTCCTTCTTAAGGTATGGACGTGCCAAGCAAAGCTGCAGAAGCAGGCAGTTGTTCTATTTGGCACGTCGGAGGTTCAGTGGAGTAACTGTGATCTGTCTGCAGTCTAGATTCGGTGGTAGTGAAGCCTTTAACACTGAAACAGAAAATCTTACCGCTTATGTACCCTGAGAAAACTGATCAGCATTATACTAAAGAGAATAACATCAGGCATTCTGTGTTACCTTTGCACAAAGTGCAGCTCTCTGGAAATGGACTGAATCTTAAACACTCCAGCAAAAATCTGGCGGCTATGAGCCAAAAACCAGCTGGCCTGCTCTGGGTCCGTCTCGCCGCCGCCTGCGAGCGCCTGCTGTCCTATTTATAGCATCCCAGTTCAGATCCCTACTTGTTCAGCTGGTTTTGCCTTTATTACCTGAGTGACATGTTGAGTTTCGCTACATCAGCGTTGTGAAAAGGTGACATTGCAGCATGTTGTTAATGTAATATCTGTGTGCTATAGTGACCCGTAGCTTCCGGGATGGGCTCCGGACCCCCCGCCACCCAGCGGGATAAGCGGTTTGGAAGATGGATGGATGGATGGATGTATGTATGTTTTGGGTAAACAGGAAACCGTAATGAAGTGCAATGCTGGTGTAGCCGTACGGGCTGCCGCCGTGACCTTCAAGCCTGAAGAGTGTGACCTTAACAGTAAAACATACAGCTGTATAGACTAGAGAAGGTGTCTGTTAAAGAGACAGGGCCATTATCCAAGTAACAAAAAATTTCAGCCATTTCTGGCCTAAACAGTACTAAGGAGAATATTAACACCAAGCTTATGTCTGTGTTTTTCCAGAATGATCTTTTGGATGTAGTCGGCAGCATTGACTTGTCGAAGAAGACAGTCAAGAGGATTCGAATTAACTTTGTTTTTGCCCTGATTTATAATCTTGTTGGGATCCCCATCGCTGCAGGTAGGGGCCGCCTGTGCGTGTTTCATCTTTGTTTTTTAAGTTGTATACGGTACCACTTTATAATAAGGCTGCCTTTTGCCGCTAGTAACTCATTAATAAAAAGAAAACTGTGTTCCAGCTTGTTTAAAATTGTCTATTAATCATTTACAAAGTGTTACAACCTAATTAATAACCAGATTATAAAGCATTCATAAACTCTTTATATGGGAAGCTTTATTGTAAAGTGACACCTTATATACTAATAATGCATACTCTGCCCCTTACCTTGTTGGCACCACCATGCTGAAGGCTTTAACGTGTATATCTGTGTGTGTGATGGTGTGTGCGCACATGCATGTACGTGTGGCTCGTCCGCAGGTGTTTTCCTGCCCGTCGGCCTTGTGCTCAAGCCTTGGATGGGTTCCGCCGCCATGGCGGCCTCCTCCGTCTCCGTTGTGCTCTCGTCCCTCCTGCTGAAGTGGTGAGCTTGCTGCTCCCTACCGCTGATCTTCCTCCATTAATCCACCACGCTTTGACGCCCCAATTTTATGGAACCTTTGTGGAAGCTTCTGGAAACAAAGGCCACAGCTGGGAAAAGGCCACAGCTGTCTGAGTCCCTGTGGATTGACGAACGCAGACTGCCTGCTTCCTGTGCAGATTTTGGCCGGCTGTGATATTTTCACATAGGTTTCAAGTAGAGTCCAGAAAGGCCTCAGTCACTGCTTACAGTTTAAGATGCTTTAAATACAGAGGCGCCATGTAGCAGGAAATGTGGTGTGTAAGCGATCCCTCATCAGGTGTTTATTGAAAATTGTAACGATAATAACGATAATAGCACTTTTTATTATGACATCCATAACATCGTTATCATCATCATTACAGGAACGTTTGTGTCGCTTGTCTCCTCTTCCTGAAAGGTCACCTCCCTCACTTTCTCCCTCCCTCCCACTCTCTTTCTCTCTTTTTCAAACACCCCCCCAGTTACTCCAAACCTAGTGCTGAGAAGCTGGAGTCCCGTCTCCAGGCCCCGATGCGACACAGCAGCCTATCGGACGTCAGTGTGCACATTGGCATGGGGGATCGGTGTCGGCCATCGCCGCGGCTCAGCCTGCTGGACCGCATCATGCACTACAGCCGGGCCTCACTCAGCTCGCTGCGGTCCGACAAGCGTTCGCTTAACAGCATGGCGCTGGTGGAGCCCGACAAGCACTCACTACTGGTGGGGGAGGGCCGCTATGATGAGGATGCCGTGTGACCGGTAGCCCCTAGGGCTTTGACCCGAACCACACCTGGTCCCCCATACGGGTCAAACCACAGTGCCAAGGCTCTCTCTAAGGGCCCGTCGATTCCCCTTTCCGTCATCTCCATCATGCAAGCTGCACTCCAAAGGGAGCTAGTCGGGTATTTGTAAAGGCTTTATTTAATCTACAGCCGGTAGCCGGGATCACTTAAACTGCAGTGCTTCAGCTTGGAGGTGGAGACTCGCTGACCCACATGGAAGACAGTGATGAGCCAGTCTGACACAAGTGCTGTTTTAAGACAATCGGAGGCTTTTAGAAGAATCCACTAGTGTAAAAAGAATTTTACCCATATTGTTCATAGAGTGATTTGATAAAATATTTTATTAAATGATTATCTTTTAGTTGTAACACAATTGAAATTTTTTTATATAAAGAGTAATATAATTTTTTTTTGTCTTTAAAACGATATATGATTATGACAGAAGACCAGCAAATTGTTTTCCCCAACATACAGTCAACTCCAGAATTATTGGTACCCTTCATGAAAATGAGCTAAAATTTGTATTTTAAAAGACCCACACATGCAAAATATTTTTTTGGCTTTTCAAAAAGATTTTTGGAGCAAAATCAAGTTTTCCTTTAGTTTCACAAATTTTCATAAAAATGCTAATTCCAAAAATACTGGCACCCCAAGTTTCAGAATTTGGTGGAGTCTCACTCAGCCTCTTTCTGTATGGTTTAACAAGGCTGTAGATCACCCATGGAGGGATCTTTTTTCCATGCAGAACATTTCCAACTCACTGAGAATCTTCTGTTCAGTTGATACCACAAATTTTCTATTGGGTTCAAGTCCAAAGACCATTGGACCAGAGAGCCGTGCAAAACCTTGATTTTGTATTGCTGCAATCAGTTCTTCGTCGATTTTGATCTGTGCCTCGGCCTAGTTTCAGTTTTCTAGCTGGAGCGGCCAGATTTTGATCTGAAATGTTCTGGTATTGAAAGAAATTCATTATACCTCTGGCTTTAACATGAGCCCTAGGACCACCAGCAGCAAAACAGTCCCAAAGCGTCAAAGAGCCACCAGCACATTTCGCAGTGGGTCTGTGACGCAGTTCTTTGTACACGGTCCCCTTTTCTCGTCAAACATGATGATGGTGTACGTGCCTCATCTGACCACGACTCGTGATTCCAGTCGTAACTTTAGTGTTGCTTGGCATAGTTTAGACACTGGGATTGGTGTCTTGGACTCAGGGACGGCTTCTTTGGTCCAAAAAAACTTCAGGTCATGAAGGTGGTTCTCACTGTTCGTTTAGAAACGTTGAAACTCGCAAAATTCAAGAAAACGTTGCAGTTGTGAAACTGATCTTTGTTGCTACTCTTTGCCTCTCTAAGCATCCTCCTCACTGTGGGATGTAGATGCGTCCCCTTCCTGGAAATTTTTCAGTATAATTATATATAACTATATTACAGTATAATCCCGTTATAATGGGCTCGCATATAACGGAATATCGTCTATAACGGACGAGGTCCGCTGGTCGCAGCCGTGCACCTTTACGAACATGCAGAAAGAGCATCAGATATAGCGGACTCGCATATAACGGAATTTCGCTTATAACGGACAAACAATTTGGTCCCCAGGGCCGCTTTTAGCTGTAGTTTTGTTTGGCTATAACGGACATGCAGGCTCCGCCTACAAAGCGCGTGGCGTGCCGGTGATATCCAGCTCAGATACGTAGTCGGGATTATTAATAGTCATGCTCTATAAATAGGCATGGCGTAACAGCAGGCAACACTGATTGGTCTGTGTGGCTGTCCATCAACAGGCACGCTGTGCGTCGGCAGACGACGCTCGCAGCTGGAGGAATGCAGTAAGCAATGAGGTCAAGGTTACAACTGTACTGTACATGAATGACCACTTATAGGCCATATATACTTCCAACAGTCAGGTAAAGTTGGATTACTACATGTACAGTATAATAATCTATACTACAAGTGTGTCTGCTGGGGTGTGGCATGAGTAAATGGTGTCCTGTAGTTGTGTTCTGGGCATGCAGCAACTCTGGATGTAACGGACTTTGGATATAACGGACTGTTTTGCCAGATCCCTTAAAGTCCATTATAACGGGATTTTACTGTACTCACTTTCTTGAGGGGTGCCATTATTTCTGGAGTTGACTGTAAATACCAGCCTGAGAGGTAAATGAAGGAATCCATCAGTGAAATGATGGCAGTGGCCATTAATATGATTTCTTAGCGTCACATGTTCCATGCTTGTTCTTTCCCTCCTGTGATGACCTCTGCGTGGACGTGAACGCATTGGGATTGCTAGATCGTCACAGATGGGGACCAGCCTGAATCACATGAGAAAAATGGGATTCAAATGGAAATTTGACAGTAAAGTTACTGCCGTAAGCTTGCCTTAACTGTGACTGCTGATGGGCACAGCCTCGCGGGCCAGTGCTGGTAAGAGATGCACACTTTCCCAGAAACCTAAGGCTGAAATGAGTGAACTGGTGCAAATCGTCGAGCCAGCATGGTGAAGCTGCTGTCAGTTATAGTATTGCCTATAAGCAGACGTGCTGAATATGTTAATGCTAGCGGACCCATCCCAGGCTGTCTCTGGGGGGGGGGGGGTAGTGTCCATTCCAAAATAGATTGACTTTTTTATTTATATATGCTGTTATATACCCATAAGCAGTGTATAAAAATATATGTTGCATTTATGTTTGATTTACAATGTTTTGCAAGGTTAGTCCTGAGCTAGAGACTAGCCTTAGGTTATGACTAAGTGCGACTTTAAGTACAGGTGTGCGGTCTTGCTCCGGGACCGTTGTGCTGCAGCATACTGTGACTTTTGAATTTTGACACTTCACTGCACGGTGCACTGTGTGGAGACGTGTACTGAAGGACATACTCCCTGCTAGTGACACACTTCCTACTAGCTTGTGTTGATGTGTCAGGCTTGCTGTGTGTGCAGGATGAATGTAATGAGGACAGACAGGCTGTCCCTTTGCTTTAGTGGTTCTCTGTCAATCCAAAAACGTTACTCACTGAAGCTGCTCAGTTATAATCTGTTTGATCCCTGTTTCGGTGCTCATATTTATTATTATTATCATTTTGAACATTTTATCTGTTTTATCTGACTGAACATTTTGTTCTGAAACATCGTTCTTGGCATTCACTCTCTGTGGCTTGTCTCAATCCAGCTGAAATAATGTCTTTTATAAGTTTATTGCACGTTGAAAGAATAAACTGCTTTTATATTGCTCAAGAATTGATGTCATAAAAGTGATAAATGGGATATTGTCTTGAACAGCTGAACAGGTGACCGGTCTGCAAAACTAACTTATCTATATGTTGGTTACAAACCTCCAGACATTAAAATATATTCAAATGATACCATGTTGGTGTTATATTGATTGTCCCCTTTTTATTTGTGACAGTATACAGTGTTTATGACCTATGATTTAAGATCTGTTTATGCAAAATAACAGAAGTGATGGATATCGGTCTCTCAGGGCCAGTTTGTAAAGCATCTTACAAACAAGCAGCATAACAACATGAGGTACAAACGTTCGAAGGCCATGAATATTTAATTTAGTTCATTTTTGCTGCATATATTACAAAGAATATAGCAGTAAAGTAAAAATAAATGGACAAAGAATAGACGTGTAAAAGTGAACAGCAAAACCACGTTAAATAAAACTGTCAAAGGAGGATCTGTGAATTTAAGGCAGTTTATAATAGATACATCCTTAAAAAATCAGCCCACAATGATTGCTATGTACATCCCATTTAACGTGTCCTTCGTTTGTCGACTGACCATTTATTCATGAATAATTTTCTTATTCACACGTATTTTTCAAGCAGGACCACAGCTTGGCAATAATTAGGAACAATAATGCATTCGCAGGTATTTCTTACATTTGCTCTCTGTGACTCCTGCATCTAACAAAGATCTATTCCCAACTGCAGAGAAAGACATTTAAATTAATTCCTGTTTGAAAAAATCGAAATACTCTCATCGTAATCCAACAAAATCCAAACGTGGCAGGTATTTACAAACTAGCAAACACTCCATGATCCATCAGGCATATAGTTACAGACAGGAAATCAGACCTGGGGTCAAATGCATACAAATAAATTCTGTGTATTCATTAAATAGTTTGATCAGATTCAGACTTAGCATATAAATGCAGTGCCCTTCACATTCTCTCAGAATTAAGAAATTTAAGATTTTTTTAAACTGCATTTTAATGCGGTATGCTACAAACACGTATATACTTTCCCCAGCTATCCCCAATGCACACAAATTCATTTCCCTCTACTCCTCTTCTGCTCTAGGCCAGCGATTCTCAAACCAGTCCTTGGGAACCCATAGACGATCCATGAGGACCGGATTGGGAAATACTGCACTAGGCAACAAAATGCTGTACTGAGAGCAATACACTGAACGTGAACTACAGTGTGATAATTGAAGTTAGAAAATAGATTGTCTTTCACACCCAAGTGTTCAATTTTATCCAACATGCACGCTTTTAAATTCTTTGAGGAAAAGAATTTGCATGTATAAGGTTCACATAAGTACAGCACAAAATAATCACATTCATTTACGTAATCCATTACCAGTGTATGCAATAAGGCAGTTCTGAGTCTGTTGCAAAATTCAGCATTGCTTACCTGTATGTTTGCAGGATACATGCTCTTTAATGCGACACAATTACATTCAGTTCAAAGTGAACTATCGCTAAACGCTGCATTTCCAGGTGCATATAAATGCCAATGCATTTGACCTCAAGTCTGTCAGACAGGAGATGATTTCTCGAGTGAAAGGGATGGGGGGGACAAATCGATTCCAGTTTGGAACTTGCGCTTGAGATAGACTGGTCCAGCTCTCCGCGCAGGAAAACAGCAGGTGATTGTGAACACACGCTTTCAGCTGCATAGTGTATGCCTGCGTACACAGGCCGATATCTCGGAATGTGGAGACAAAGGCGTCTTTTCCATTATTTTTTTAAAATAAAGAACCTAGCAAAAAATAAAGAACTAGCAAAAAAATCCTTTGAAAAGGACTAAGCAGCAGTGATCACTGATCTGCTGCGTTTGCCACCCCCCTTCAGACCTGCAGAAAGACGTGATTCTCTTTGCGTTCCGTCACAGTGCAGTGAGATACCAGATGCGTGTGCCCGCAGTTAGCCCTCCAACAGCAAGAGGGCGCCTCCCCCGACACAGCTTCACCGTCGCTGACCTCGAGACAGTGATGTCGTTTAGCTTCCCCCTGCATGGCAGAGAAACAGGTTTCCCATCTTTGGTTTGCTTGATATCTGAGATGGGGGTTCATTTTCTATGTCACATCTTGTCCCATAAAAGTCAGAAGTTCCCTACATTACTTAATACTGCATATAAGTGTCACTTGTGGGTTTACAAGGAAACGTGCAGAATCTCCGGTCATCGTCCAGCAAATGGCTTATCGTCATCCGGCAGGAGTAGCTCTTGCTACATACGTGTGAAAGCTGTAAACAAGGCCAGGGTGAACATATGGTTTAAGACTAATGCTGCTGTGTACAGTGTCCACGCGCTGCCAGAGAGCCTGTGGGGAGAGAGCCAAGAGAAAGATCAGTATGGCCTGTCAGAAGAGCTGCACAGATAGACCAGTATAACACAGTTCACGTAGAACCGGGCCTTCGTTTAGTTCTGTTCTACTGAAAAGCAATCAATTCCTGCTGTGTGATTTTTAGGAGATCTACCCACCTCAGCAGGTGATGTCACAGACATCAAGGCCAAAGAATAAAGGCAAGAGAGAAGAATAAAAAAAGAAAGAGAAACTGCAAAAGGACAGAAAGGGAGAGAAAAGTGGGGAAAGGGAGAGAGTTAGTTAAAGGTATAGAGTGTAGCTATTCGTGTGTAATTACTGTCATTATCTGAACAAGTAGCAGCCCTTTAACAGCGTGCACTCTGCTCTGTGTACGTGCTGCATTCCCACCTGGAATAACTATGGGCTCCCTAGCAGATCTCAATTACAACAGTGTCGCTCGATAGCTTGTTGTTACAGTGCAAACAAAGGAACTTAATCCTACAGCGTGACAGAGGTAGGTGACCTATGGGTTTGGCACATGACCACAGCCTCCTCACCTTCTCCTCCAAGTCCTTGATTTGTCTATTCTGAATATCGGTCTTGTCCTCCAGATCTCGGATTCTCTGCAGTGCGAAATGATTTAAAGGCTCCACTGTAAAAGATTCAGTTTCACAGCCGCAACATTCCAGTGTAGTTTCTAAGACCCTGAGTGAACCTGGCCAGGGGCTTTGTGTGGATGCACACTAGTGATGGACAAAATGACGCTTGAGGAACCATTTGCTGTATTTTTTGACCCCACTAGATGGTGCTCTCTGTTCAAAAAGGGCACAAAGCATGCCCCAAAATAAACCAAGAGCACCATCTAGTGGAGTCAGAAAATACTGCAAATGGTGCCTGAAACGTCATTTTGTCCGTCACTAATGCACACCCTCTCGGCATGGCTGTGTCCAGAGGAAGCTACATGAAGTCTGTGGAACTGAACTGTTACGTTGCCCGAAGGTGCTCACCTGCTGGGCCTGCTGCAGCAGCTCCATGCGCTCCTGCAGCACCTGGCAGTCATACTCGCGGCTCTTGCGCAGCATCTGCCGTCGCAGTTTGCCCACGGCGGCCTGCAGCTCATCGCGCTGCCTGTCATTAAGTGCTTCCCCGTACAGCACCGCGGGCTCCTGCTGCAGCGCGTTGTACAGCGTCGCCTCCAGCTCCTGGATTTGCTGAGGGAGGAGAGGTATGCCTGAGCACCTCTCCCCAAACAGCACCCCCTGCAGGCAGCCTCCAGCTTTGCCACACAAATCTCTTTTTAAACATTTGTTTCACAGGACCGACTGTCCTGGGGCACCCCTTATGACCACAAACTCCAGTCAGATATTAAAAACTTATAATTCTATTTTAAGGATCTGGCATGAAACAGAAGAAACCACATTATGAAAATATTACATTTGAGTAAGAATAACCAGTAACACTTTACTGGACGGGGCACAAACACTTGGTGGTAACTCAGTTACTACTGAAGTACAAATCATGAACAAATGTAGTCGCCACTTGAGATAAAAGATGCATCGTGATTCATTAAAGATGAACAAACACAAAATCAGTATTTCACTTGTGTTATTCATGACTTGTTCCTTCAGTAGTTCACGAAGGTTTGCAGACTTAAAAGATACAGTAACAAATATCAATATATATAACAAAACGTGTCATAATTCATTAATGAATAAACATGAGATCAGTATGTAACTAAGACTTATTTTGTAGTTAATTAATGCATAAGTAATAGCATAATGCTATGTTATTTGTGCCCCGTGAAGTACCGTGTTACTGACCAACCTTATTTAAAAGCATGAACATGAGTTTTTATCATTAAAAAGCATAACATATCCAGAGAGAGTGTATTTAGTGTATGTACCGTGTAGGCTTGGTCTAGGGCCTGCTTCCTGTAGTCGAGTTCCTCCTCGAGGTAGCCTTTCTGCTTGCGGAACATTTCCTGCATAAAAAAAGATGACGTGAAGAACGTGCCCAGGTTATTGCCAGCAGCAGGTCTCAGTGAGCATCCCACCGAGGCCTCTGGTAACAGAGCATAGTAAACCCACCATCTCCACTTCCAGATCCACCATCTTCTGGTGGAGTGCGGCCTCTGTGCCCTCGATCTGCTGAATCCACTAGGGGGCGACAGAAAGGTCACGTGCTGAATACAGTGACATAGGTCACACTGCGGTCAGAGAAGCACACCTTCGTCTTCTGAATGACTTCTAAAGAAATCGAATTGAAATTGCTTTAGCTATGCTATTATTAGCGATTTGGGGACATATATGGTAAAAACACATTACATTATTTAAACTGAATTATAATCATAAAAAACAACATACATTTATAATCACGCATATTAGGAGTTTTGCATGCTGCAGTATGTTTACCTTTTCGGCCAGAGAGAGTACAGTGCTGGCTTGAATAATGGCCACCTGCTCATCATTTCGCAAATTCTGCATTTTAAGGGAGTGACAAGCTTCAGTTACACAGACAGGTGCCGAGAGTCCGCGGCTTCCATCTGTGACAGCAGTCCGTATAAACGTGGTAATTAACATGATCACATAATACTCACCCCATTATCGCCGAGAATATCCAGCAGCTTGATTAGATCCGGAATACAGACGTCCTGGGGTTCGAACAGACACATCGGGTTCATTATCATCTGAAATGCAGCACTGAAGTCAATAGCAGAGAGTTACTCAGATGCTCTCTTGCTACGTCCCACATCCCTGACTGTCTCAAATAGGCTTTACTACACTGCAGCAACGACACCCGGGTGGTTTCTGGTAATCTTCATTTTCCTGGGTTCTTCGGTTTTAAGTTATGTGCACATGTATTTTAACATTTGAAGGTAAAAATAAGGAAAATTATTTAAGAAGTTTATAAAGTACACACATTCAAACCGCAGATATATAGACCAAAAGGCACTTTTCTAAAATGATCTAATGTGTTGAACATTTTCTCACTTTCAAATGCATTCAAGACAAACTGACATGCTTGCAAATTATTCTATGCATTTCTTACTGAAGCTTTCAAACTCTTTAAAGGAGCTATAATGGACTTTTCTCTGCTGTACTGCTGGGTTGTAAACAGCCACGGTGCCGAGGTCAGAGTCGTACCTTCACCCCTTCCTTCATGCAGTATATCTGTAGAGCGCTGACCCCCTCTCTGAAAGGGTGAATTTGGAGGTTAAACGGAGGTGATCTTCTCTCCCGCTCCTACAGGACAACAAAACATTTTATAAACAGTTTCCAACATGTGACACATGACCACTAGGACAGACTGAATGTTCACAAATGATCAGATTCTCCCACTGTATAAATCTGAAGACACAGATAACTGCTGCGTGATCCTTAAGGAATTTTTGCTCATCGAATCAGGCCTAGAAAGTTACCTCCAGCTCCAGAATCCTGAACTCCATCAGCTCGCCCTGATCTCTGGTGTCCTGTAACTCCTTCTGAAGTTTATTAACATCCGCTTCTAGCTTTTCTACCTAGAGACAAGCCCAGTTTCACTCTGGCACAGCTACACTGGTGCGGCAGATAAATGACACAAATTGAAGTTTCAGATGTTGTCACCCAAAGAGAACCAGACCTTATCGACAAGATCCTGGTTTCTTCTGAGGAACAACTGCTTGTCTTCCACCCACTTTGAGTCCTGAAAATTAGACCATGTTCTACACATTACAACAGCATGTTACACCATTGATACATGTGGTCCTACACCTGTGGTCATGAAAGAGCTTCAGAAAAAGTGCCTTGTTTGACACGACGTTTAACATGACGGTAATCTGTTCTCCGCCTCTGCGGACTGGTACCTGTCCTCTCATGGTAAGCTCCTTTTCGAGGTCCTCAGCTTTGGCCTTGTACCTCAGAAGATCAGCTTGGAGCTGCTCGTGAGCCTGAGGGACATAAAGCCGTTAGGCCCAAATACACATACTATACTGTACAGCCAAAGGTATGCGGACACCAGTTTGTCCAACATCTCATTCCAAAATCAAGGGTATTAATATGAAGCTGGTCCACTCCGTGCTGGTGCTGGTCCACTCCGTGTTGCTATAACTCTTTTGGGAAAGCTTTCCATTAGACGCTGAGACACTGTCCGTAACATTGGCTGCTCTTCGGTTTGGGTATAGATGTTGGGTTAAAAGGTTTCTGTGAGCTTTTCAGGCCGACCACTTCACAACCAAACTTGCTCCCAGACATTCTGACCCTCACAATCACTTCACTTGTGTTTCACCAGGGCAGCTCCAGCAGGACAGAAATGTAAAGAACTAACTTGTTGGAAAGATAGCATCCTGTGATGGTGCCAAATGGAAAGTCACTAGCCTCTTCTGCAGAACCACCCATTCTGCTGCTAATGTTTGCTGCTGGAAACTGCTTGACTGTGTGCTTAATTATACACCTGTATCAGCAATGGATGTGGCTTAATTAATACTTTTGGCTATTTAGCGTATCTCGGATTTCAGTTCGTATGTGACTATGCTGCCCAGCTGTTTAACGTCAGCAAGTCACGTGAGTTTGCTAACCCACCTTAGCTTGCTTTTCAGCATCCACCACGCCTCCTTTCTGTTCCTGCAGAAGGGCATATGCTCGTTGCAATGCCTGGTACTCCTGTGTCAGCTGTCGAAATCTCAGCTCCGTATCCTCCGAGGGTAACCCCTGCAGAGAGGCACGGGTGGGGTGAGAGAGCAGCAAGGGGGGTGACAGCTGAGAGGAGTCCGGTGTCAGGACCACATGGTCCCTCAATAAGCCATACTGAGCTGTACTTTCAAGCAGCACAACATACAGAAACTCTGGGCGAACATTATGCTAGAAGGGGTTCGGGTGATTTACCTCTTCTAGGTCTTCATCAGGAGTGGCGGGGGTCCTGTCGGTTCGGAAGGAGGCCAGTGAAGAGGTTTCAGAATCCATCGATTCCTCATCATACCCGAAGAAGGTGTCCACCACCGTGTGCCTCTGCACCAATCAGCATGTCATTACCGTTATCCAGTCCCTTGCCTTTGAGATAAATGAGTGTTTTAGCCCTCATGGAATTCCTACCTTCAAAGGCCTGGAGTTGCGTTTCTGTCGTTTTCTGCGGAGTCTTTCCCTATCCTGACACAATGAGAACATTGACTCAAACACGGCAAATCACAAAATCATGTGGCCAAAAATGTGCTTTAATATACCATATAGAAATATTTCTCCAAAGAAGGTTTGAGTTAAACATAACGAAACAACAGGATTTTGAGTGTTTGGGTGTCTGACCCAGCATGTGAATTTTCATATCAAAAATCTGCTTCCATGGAAAAGAAGGTGGTCCTCATTTCACAAAGATAGGATGTTATCCGAGATGACTTTCAAACATAATGGTGATGTACTTTCTATCAAATCATCTGTAACTGCATTTGGTGGACTCACCCTGGTCAGATCATCTATAATGTTCTGCTGTTCCAGAACTTGCAGCTTCAGGAACTCGATCTCCTGCTCGGCATGAACCTGGTCCAGATCATTCAGAGACTTTGGCTTCTTCAGAGGAGGGTGAGAGCTGATCTTTTCTTTCTACAGACAAAAACACGGCTTGGTCCTCAAAGCTTTTCTGCATGACCTCGTAACTTTCTGACAAGACAATTCATATATCACATTGTGGGAAACAAGCACCCATCAGAACATCTACCTATTGTCCATCCATCCATTTTCCAAATTCTTGTCCAGCAAGGGTGTAGGTTTGGTTTCAACACTGGTAGGGAAGGAATCAGCCCCAAATTATCGCCCCCCTGAACCAGACACGGTACTCCCACAGTATTTTTAGGGACATGTGCCTACCGTCTACATCCAAGTCTACACCCTTGCTATCCAGTAGAGGGTGATGGTGAGTCTGAACAGCACAGAACGCGTTTAAGGCTGCAGCCCCTAAGTGGAGGAATTCCCTCCCCCAGAGCCTCTACTTCTCTCCCCATATTCAAACCTCAACTCAAGTCCCACCTCTTCTCTCTCCGCTGCTGTTCTTCCTTTGATCACTGACTCTCATCTTATCTATTCTCTCTACGGTTTGAGGTAGTCTGCCGTCTCTGTCATATTATTCGTGCTTATGTTTTATCTCTTTTATCTGTTCTATCCTTTATTAGTAATTATTACCTTTAGCTTGCTATTTCCTCTGTGAAGCATCCTTGGGTCAATTAAATGTGGTATATCAATTAAAAGTGTTTCTGTTGTTGTTGTTGACATAAATTTTGCCTTTGATTTTGCAGCGATAATCTTGCAGTCTTACCATCTCCATGTTCTCCTTGGCCAGCGAGCGGATCTTCTCTTCCTGTCGCTGGAGAGACTGGGTCAAGTCATCGTTCCTCTTACCCAGCAGCCTGTTCTTCTCCAACAGGGGCTTGATCTGTTTCTCTGTCTCTCGAACACGCTTCAGCTGCAAGAACAACACGTGCTTAGAAGTGGTGCCTGATGCCAAGGGCTCGTCACTCCAGATCCTTTGCAGAGGAGCTCTCATGCTGACTGTGAACCAAAAGCATGTCCACGACTCCTGGTCGAACATGACAGGTCCAGAGGAACCTGCTAGCTTGTTAAGGCCATGACTTCGAGCTCATGATCAGCCTCATACCAGTTCGTTCCTCTCTTCCACCAGCAGAGCGTTGCGGTCCTCCAGCCTGCGAATGGTGGAGTTCAGCCCTGCAAGACGCCTCTGGTTCCTGCGCAAATCCTGGGTCACATCACCCAAAATGGGTAACAAAGTTTTAAGTTAAATCAACAAGTGGATCTCAATATTTCTTGCAAATTATTTCCTATGACATTATGATTTTACTTACACTATATAGACAAAAGTATCGGAACACCTGCAGTAATTACAGGAGGAAGCCACATAAGCCACACCCACTGCTGACAAACAGGTGTGTAGTTGACGTGATTGTGAAGTGGAAACATCTGGGAGCAAGTTTAGCTGCGTGGTGGAGGCCACACAAGCTCACAGAAAAGGACCTGATCACACAACATCAATACCCAACCGGAATGGCAGCAAATCCCACCAGCAATGTTCCAGCATCTAATGGAAAACCTTCCCAGAAGAGCACAGGCTTTTATAGCAACTAAGGGTTAGTCAACTTCAAATTAATACCCTTTGATTCACAGAGAGATGCTGGACAAGCTGGTGTCCCAATACTTTTGTCCATATAGTGTTATTGTCCAAATAATGTTAATCCACCTTATCCTCTGGAAACTTCCACTGGGTTTTTAGACCTTATAACTAAGGTCCAGCTAGCTGGTGCTGTTCTTCAGCTTCCCATCTCCCGGACCTCTTACCGGACTGCCGCACTGCTCAGCACCATCTCCCATGCGGCCTGGGACCTCCTGCTTAGGGCTGCTCAGGCTGCACTCGGCCTCCTTGGCCAGGAAGAGCTGCTCGTCCAGGGCATCCTTCTGCAGCTGCAGCTTCTGCACGGAGCCTATCGCCGTCTCCAGCTCCCTCTCCAGGGAGAATATGGTGCGATCCTTTGCTTTGATCTCGTCTACCTGCGTGGATCAGCACAGAGAACCTGCCCTGAGGAATTATATACTGAACATCTGGGTAAAGGATGTTTGCTGGGTTATTTGTCCTTTAAATACAATTTGTAGAAGCATTAAATGTAGCATTTCAGCTAGTGAGAGAGACTGTGTGGATGATGCCTCAGGATCAGATATAATAATGACACTTTATTGATCCCCATAGGAACATTGTATTTCTGCAGCTGCAGTGGTGCCCATGGAGCTGGGGGTCAAGGGTCTTGCTCAAGGGCCCACAGATAAGACTATTTTGCTGAGGCCGGGGCTCGAACCGGTAGCCGTCCAATCAGAGGCACAGAGGCTTAGCCCAGTGAGGCACAAGCTGCCCCTATGAAGCAGTGAGGTCCCCAAGACGGCCCCCTGCTCACTTCTGTCAGGGTTGCCACTGCTTATAAATTTTAATTTTTCTTTAATTACACAACTAGTTGCCAATTTTAAGTCCTAGAGGCCTCTGAATTGACCCACTGTGCTTCCTGAAGCGCATCTTCTACCTACCTTGGCATTCCCCAAAAATCATCGAAATGCACTCACCAGTCTGCGGATGTTACGCTCACAATCCCATTTGATTTTGGAGAGCTCCTCCTGGTGCAACTGGTGCTCATTGCGCAAGTCCCCAGCCTTTGTCTTATCAGCCTGGATGATGTCACTCAATGCTTGGTCCGCCTGCTTCTTGGAGGCCTTGACCTCGGCGATCTCCTGAAGCAGCCTTAGGCGCTCCTGGTCAAAGAATCGCCGGGCCTCCTCCCGGGCCTCCAGCGTGAGGGTCGTTCGCACCTTCTCCCCACTGCCATCACGCAGGGCACTCAGAGCCATCTTCAGCCGCTGGTTCTCAGCATCGCGGATCTTGATAATACGGGCAGCCTCCTGCTCATGTTGGCGTGCCAGCGTCTCCCGCAAGGCCTGCAGCTCCTTCTGCTTCTCCTCGTGCCAGCGGGCCCGCTGCTCTGTCATCGCCGCCGTGTGTCGGTGCTGCTCCTGCTCTCGGATCCGCTTGACGTCCTGCGACTTCTCCCGCTCCAGTTTGCTCACCTGCGAACATGAAGAATTGGGAAGATGACAGATAGAGCAGGAATGCTGGTAATTGAAAGTTGAAAGTGATCCAGGCAACTCTGGAATTGACTCATCAGTCTAGACCAGGGGTGTCAAACTCGAGTGCTGAAGGGCCGGAGTCCTGCACATTTTTGGGTTCCCCCTCATTGAACATACCTGATCCAACTTCTTGTGCTAATTACCACACAGCTCTTGAGCTGACTCATTTGTGGTGGAACAAGGAAAGAGCTAAGCTACACAGGGCTCAGGCCCCCGAGGATGGAAGTTTGACACCCCTGTCCTAGAAGATGTCACTAATTCTGCTGCAGTTCATGGTTTGATATAGTCAGAGGCCTTCTACATTTGTGGACAGGCACCATTTCAAAACCACACACAAGACATAAAAATACACAAACACAGATATTAATGTTCTTGAAACTTTAGGTAAGTATTATATGTAATGATTAAATTAAGTTAGCAGTGGCGGTGTTACATTTAGTTGATGACTAGCTAGTCAATGGCAGCCAGAAAATAGTTTGCTAGTTGTGTTCAAAATACGTGATATGAAGATGGAAATGGCTGTGTTGTGTTGGTGTTTGTGGCTGGCTATACTGAAGGACAGTGTAATTTGTACAGGGAAAACTACAAAGAGAGTTGGTCGGCCATCGGGCTTGCTAGCTAATGTTTGCCAATTGACATTAACATAAGTCCGTAATGCAGCGTCACAGTTTTTCTATGCTAGCACATTGATTACATAGCTACCCAAGCAGACATGTGTGAGATATATTTTGATAGTTTTAGGCTAATGCAGCATATGTCTGTGGGACAACAACATGGAAACAATTCAATTGTCTTCTTAGACTTGCAGTAGCACATTAACTTGGCTAGCAATTGTAAACAGCTAGCTAACCTTGTTTACGGCCGCTGAGATGTGAGTCGTGAATGTCATGGTGTGACAATTCATTGATGATGTGCAATGTTATTGGTAGAAGATGGGAATGATGAGGGACGGGGGAGGGGATTACGAGACAGATCTGACGGAGGAAGCTCGTTCATTGGTTGACTGAATAATTCATTTTTATGTTACATTTTTACCAAATATTGGGCAAGCCCGTGCCTGCCTAAATGAATCTTTCTCAGTAAAAATCTCGGGCGTATCTCATGAAAGTTCAGACACACAGCAGAAAGCCAAAGTACCATGATAAATTGAAACATACCTTGCATTTCTCTTGATGCAATTCTATCTGAATATCAGTGAGTTTACGCCGGAGTTCTTCGTTAGCTGCTTGCAGGGAGGAAATAAGAGCTTCGGGCCTCTCGCCCTTGGGACGTCCCTTCTTGGCCATGGCATCAAATCAGCTCCTTCTCTGATTCTTTCATTTGGAAAAGTCCATCACCTCATAGATCGAATGTAAGGTCCTCCACGGCTTCCAGTCCTTCCTCCTTCCCATTATTCTAGTGGCCTTATGACCTGCAGAAATGCATCATGCTCTGAAAACAGACCCACAAATATCTGTTTGCACCTGACTTCACTCGTTCTCAATCCTGTGACCTAGCAAACCATGATAACTCAACATGAGGGACACTTGGTCTGCATGCTCTTGGCTTGCACTGGTTTAAAGTTTAGCAGCACATAATAGCAGCGAGTTTTAACTGGAGCTGTAGCACTTGAGTAGGTCAGAAACCTCAGTGTTTGACAATTTGACCATGAGCTCACTGTTCGGTGAGTGACTCTAATCACAGTCCTGAGGTCCCTCTCCCTCTATGTGTAGCATCTACCTAATGGAGCAGATCAATGCTGCCAGTGAGTAGGTAACCAATAGGCTGTAGGGGTAACAGGGGAACAGATAAAAGTAGGACAGTCAATAAAAGATGTGCCTTTTCAGGGGGGAGGGGCTGTTCCATAACAGTGATGCAATCAATCGATGCTAAGTTTGAAAGCGCAAATACATACGGTAACACTTCACTTAAGGGGACATAAGTACCTTAGTAACTCAATTACTACTGAAGTGCTAATGATGAACAAATATAGTAACTGCAATGAAATACATGAACCGTCATGATTCATTAATGATGGATGAACATGGGATCAGTACGTAACTAACACTTAGTTTCTGGTTAATACACTGAGTAAGAGTTCCACTACATTATTTATATTCCCTCGAGTAAATTGCTATCAGATGTACCAACAGATATCGATCCCAAAAAAGTTTTCCTGCAAAAGTGAGTAAAAATCTTTTAAGATATGAGGTGCTGACTTGGTATCCTCTGCTCAGAGTGCCCCAGCCTTAAGCGCCTAAAGCCAAAGTCTGAAGGGCTGACTTGGTATCCTCTGCTCAGAATGCCCCAGCCTTAAGCGCCTAAAGCCAAAGTCTGAAGGGCTGACTTGGTATCCTCTGCTCAGAGTGCCCCAGCCTTAAGCGCCTAAAGCCAAAGTCTGAAGGGCTGAAGTTTCTGAAAACCTACAAAGAAACAAACATCATTCCCAGAGACAGAAGAAGAATCTAATAACGCAAACAGCAGTTTCGAAGCAGTATAATGTATCGTAATGCCTGGACGTGTTTTAACGTGCACTAATCGAGGCCGCCTACCCGCTGGGCCCTCTGTCTATTTAAAATGTGACTGCACAACTAACAGGTAACGTCAATATGTGTGAAAACGTATTTAAACATACTGTTTAAATAGATGTTTGTACATTAACACTTTCTACTTCGTTATAATGTGTATTTTAGAAAACTTAGAAACAGAGAAGGTTACCTCGATTCCGGTTCTGGAGGGCCAGTCTGCACCATAGTTTGCAGATTTCCCTGCTCAAACACACGTGCTAAAGCCAGCAATTGGCTGGTGAGCTGAATAAGGTGTGTTTCAGCTGGGAAATCTGCAAACTGTGGTGCAGGCTGGCCCTCCAGGACCGGAACTGGGGAGCCCTGAAATAGAGGTTCACAAATTATTTATTAATGTACGAGTATCTGTACTGTAAATATAGAACTGAACAGTGTTGACACTTAATGACTTAAAATAGAGACCACAAGAGACGACTTCACAGAACAGCACCTTCTATGTATTACTTTCTCCACAGTCCACAATGTACATTTGCCAAGTGCAGAACATACACATAATACAACAGGACTGTATCTAGAGGGACAATTTCTAGAAGGACGACTCCATAAAGATTCCTGTTTCTGGTGAACATTTTGCCTCAGCTCCCCTACCTGCATTTGCTATTTTGTCTGAGGTGCTTACCAGGCCTCAGTGAAAGAAAATCCCTTAATGCTGCAAGTGCCCATTTATCGATAACCGGCGATCGCACAAAATCTCTCGAGGGATCCTCCAATCATGAAATCGTGAAAATCGTGAAAATCCTCCAAAGGGGAAAGACAAAAAGTAATGGTTATACACGGCACCCTGTTCCAGTTTTCCATCAACGATGAGTCAGACATCAAGTCTAGCAGCAAAGAGCAGGATACCAGTGAGGTCCTACAGACACTCTCTTCCTACGTCTCAGTCTGGTCTTCATATGCAGAGATGTGCCAACAACCCATTTTTATCTATGACCCCCTTTTCTCAATTGCCCCTCTTAAAATGTTTTTTTGATTGTAATTTTTTGTAAAGTATTGAATCTTACAGCATTCCATTGTTTTGTACTTCAAGATACACTTGATACACTGCATCATGATAATGCATTAAGTATCATTAGTATGTTTATAACTTGCACCCCTATTAATGACTATAAATGACTGTGTACTGTAGGTAAAAGCACATTGAAACATGTTTCAATATTATTTTTTGCTATAGTATATACAAATGAGTCTTTTTATGTGAATGTATTTTGAACATGTGACGTTTAACCAAGTATATTACACATGTGATGTTAGCCTGGTGTAATTTCTGAGTATGTTCTCATAAGTTACACTCAAAGAAGTTTTTGCTTAAAACAAGACAATATGTTTTATTTTGCATAAAATAAAACCATGGGGAAACTATAAAACACCCATATATAGGTATTATTTTTAATACATACCTTTAAAAATGTGTTCTAAAGATCAGATGCTCACTATTTGTTTACCTATTTCTTAACATATATCTAGTACTCACTATCATGATAGTCCTTACCCAACCAGTAGTGACAGCAAGGCCAGTGAGTGTCTAGTATTTTTGTTCACACATTTTAAGAATTCGATAAAGAAATTCAGTCACGGTGATGTGAGATGCGGGTGGTCAGAACACATAATCTCTTAGGCCTAAATTCATTCTGAGCTTTAATCATCTGAGCTTGACTAACTGCCTGGTATGTACACAGTGGGGGTCATCCAACTGTTTTAAAAACCAGAATCATATTAATTTACAGGGATGTTAAAGGACATGAACAAAATATGTTGCCTCTTATAGCTTAGATACTACAACTCCATAAAAGTGAGTAAAAGACCAGCCGCAATGCAAACATCAGATCGGCTCAGTTTTGCACAGAGGCGACTTTAAATGCCTCCAAATAAATCCAAGACTGCCATGAGACAGAGAGAGAGAGCAGTTCTATTTTTGATCAGCGTAATATCCATCCATCTATACACCTATCCCAGACGAGGGGGGAGGGGGGCATCGGGACACCCTCGAGAGATCACACGGAGAATCACACATCATACAGGGATGCCAGTGAGCCTGAACGCCGGCGGAGAGCCGCTGTTATGCCGAGAAAGGCATCCCTGCCGTAGAATGCATCCCTGACATAGAATGCATCCCTGCCATAGAATGCATGCCAGTGTTCTGACGAGTTGAGCTTTTAGGGGTTTTTTGGGGGTTGGGGTTTAGGGGGTGTTTCGGGGGTTAGGGTTAGGGCTATCGATTAGCAGTAAGGTAGCGTAACTCGACAAAGTAGCTCAACTCGTTTCAGATCAGCGACATATCGATCATTTAGACACAGGGATGCATTCTATGGCAGGGATGCGGTCCGCACGGCGCGATCATAACTAACCCTGTGGGGCATAAAAAGGTGGAAAAGAATAAAATAACATAGAACAAAATAGAACTATGCTGATCTATTTCGCCATTATAATATGATAAATAAAAAGAAAGAATGAAAAGGAACAGTCGCTTGTTTTTATCCTGAAAATGGCTTCGGGGCAGAGCAAATACTAACAAAAACGAGTGCATTTCTACGAATGCATTAAGGTACCGAGCAGCAGCCCTAGCCCCGGTCCTCCTCTGGGGCCCTGGGGCATCAGCACGTTAGTGCACGTAAAGAGCTCAGCTCCAAAGCTTTTGCATGACGGATCGGCGCCGCAGTAATAACACGCACAGGGAAACTCCCATACATGTGAACGCGAAATACAAACCATGAGGGACAGAAGCCGCTGCCTCCTTCAGACCGTCGGATGCTCGGCGTCATCAATTGCAATAATCTCTCTTACCTTATGAATACCCCCGAAGCGGCAAGGCCTACGCCAGTCAAACTGCAGTTCATGGCTTCCCCGCTTTCGCTCCAGTGCTGCTCAACATCAGCAACTGCGTGTGAGGATGATGATGGCGGGGATGATGATGCTGGCAGGCCCCGCCCGCCCGGCCGCCGTCGCCGGCATCCTTAGCGATCAATGCCGGTTTGACAGCTTCCGCTCCGCTCCGCGCTTCTCCGCCGGCTAATTCTACCACATTATTAGGTTCCTCAGCCGAAAATGCTGATACGCATCGCATGGAGGAGATGTGGTTAGTGGTACTTCAAGGAAACAGATGGGGAAAGTTAATCATATGTGTGTTTTTTACGTAGCGGTTTGAATAGTGAACCTTTCAGTGGTTCATACAGAGTGCAGGTAATTTTGCAAATAAAGTATGTATTTTGAAATGTTTCAACATTTATCATAGTAATTTCAGAAAGTTACACTCTTGTATTGATGATATCACACTTGCTTTAATAAAACCACACCTGCAGTTTCACTTGCCACATTTACCTTGTCATCTTCATATGTTTGAGGACGTTTTAACTCCTGAATTCTGGTCATTATTTTAAAAAGCATCCTTGGAATTATTTTGGCAAAAGATACAATAGAATGAAATTGCATAACATGGTACCCCAGCTGCCAAAGAGCAATTCGGAATTTTTCAAAACAGGTTTTGGCTTAACAGGAGACTTTAAGTCTTTCCCTTATATCGTAATACACTGCCATCTAATTAAGTTCAAAAAATGATCTTTTTCGAATGTAAGACTCACATCAAGGAAGGTATATATAGCAATTCCATTAACCATAATTGCATTGGATTGCATTGCGGAATATCTGTTACTCAGCCGTTATGGTCCCATAAAGTTGCCACATTCGCTGAGGCAGGGGCATCGGAAGCATTTTGAGTGGGGGGGGGACACTGGCGGTGAACTAATATTTTATGTTAAATGTGGGGGGGTCCAAACGAATAATTATGAAATGTGAGGGGAACACTGACCTTGAGTCACTGAGCCATAATCCGCAGATTTAACGGATTTCTCTAAAACAGAAATCTATGCATTCAAGCACAAAGTTTTCAA
Organism: Mormyrops boulengeri; assembly: GCA_026781065.1. NCBI lineage: Eukaryota > Metazoa > Chordata > Actinopteri > Osteoglossiformes > Mormyridae > Mormyrops > Mormyrops boulengeri. The sequence continues at coordinate 6,427,857 of JAODLD010000002.1, forward strand.
CAGCTGACTCTTGGCCACATGGTAATTTTGTGGGGCAGTGGTGGCTTAATAGTTAGGGAAGCGCACTTGTAATTGAAAGATTGCAGGTTTGAATCCCTGACTAACAAGACACCACTGAGGGACCCTCAATCAAGGTACTGCCCCCAAGCACTGCTCCCTGGATGCTGAATTAGCTGCCCCTGCTATGTCACATATGGGTTAAATGCAGAGGACACGTTTTGTTGTGGTGTGTCAGCAATTAAGTTCTAATTTTGGTAAAAGAAAACCATCGGATTCAAATTTTTTAAAGGTTAGCATTTTGAAGTGCTGCAATAGGGATTAGTGTCATTAACATTAACTATGAGAAAGATCCATGAAATACTTAATAGAATTTCAGTGTTCAGAAGAACAAGCCTTTCTGCAGTTGCTTTCCTTCCTTTGTGGCCACATGGCGCTGCCTCTTCAATGTTGGTGTGATTTGTCTAAAATACAATCAGGTGTAGATCTTGATCCATATAATATTGTTTTTAAGTAATAACAACACTCAACAAATACTTTTTGAGTTATGCACAAGAGTCCTGCAGTCACCCCTCCCTTTGCTGCCACTAAGCGGCGTTACTTTAAGTTTGGTGTGATCTGTCTCAAAATTTGATTAATTCCAGATTTTCACCCATACAACGTGTGTGCAAAGTTGGCAAAATATTTCATTTTATTGGCAAAGATGTTTTGATTTAATAAGTGTCTACCACGACAGTGGCGGCCAGTTGTAAACCCACATGTATTACTCATTTAAGAAATACAATAAATAAAATAGCTAATGGTCTGGTATCAACAATGCACTTGTCTACAGGTTTAAATAATTTAGACAAGTTCTACTGGACATGTTTTCAAAAACATTTTATTCTTTTTGACTGCAACTTTGTGATACAGACTAAAAACACTGCAATTTCAGGAGCTTGTCAGGTGATACACAGTATAATTGTTTACTATATTTAATTTATATGATGGAATTTAAAAGAAAGTAAATTGTTAAATCAAAAAATGTTTGGTTTGCAGAAACTGAAAATAAGCAATCTAACATTAAAACTGAGTAATTAGAGAAGTGTCGGCTTCCGCGTCTGCCTTAAATTCCAGCTACTCTGTAGCCCAAGTGCGGAATGAGAGGCACGTAAAGACAAACAGCAGCAATCACAGGCTGGAACATTATGGGGATGACAGCAGAGATCCAGGTCAGTCCCCCTCCGTCAGTCCGCACTGCCGTCGAAACTCTTGGCCTCGTTCGTGGATCCACATATTGGCTACTGCCAACAACAAAATATCAGGTGCAGAATGTGTTTATTTGGTTGACACTGCAGTCTGCCCAGTACAGTGATCTCAGGACTCTTTTACTTACATCCATGTAATCACAATGAGTACCAAGCAGCTTGGTGTTACAGTACAACAGAAAAAACTCTGGTTCTGAAAAAGCTAGTGAAAAGCTAGCACAGGCTACCCAAACGTGGTTCTCCTTTGGAGAGTGAAATGAAGGAGCGCGGGATAAGCGGAGTCACAGATGTGAATTGTTGGCGGTGGGTATTAGTAACTGGAAAAAGCTGATAACTGCTAATCCGCTACCTCCAAAGTTTAGTTCAATAGCATTAAACCAATAATCCACTAAAACATTTAGTCCTAACCACAAATTTGTATTGCATGAATTTAGCTTCAGTTTGGCTTTTGGCTCTAAAAACATTAAAAACAAACACAGAGAGCTAAAACGAGGGAAGACGCACAACGCCAGTGTCCACAGAGCCTGAATACCAGGAACCAGTAACTATAGACTGCGTTCTAACTGTCGACACCCTGAAGGTGTCAGATGTTCACTGATGGAGGAGAAAGCCTGAGTGTTCAGCTTATTTCTTTAATACAGTCCAGTCTGGTCTCCAGGGACCCACAGGAAGTCCACATTTTTTGCTCCCTCCCTGGCAAAAAAAAAAAGTGGACTGTCTGACATGGAGCTGGGACGGAGCAAAATGTGGCCCATCAGTGGGTTCCTGAGGACCGGACTGGGAAACACTGTTTAATAGCACACACTCCTTCTTATGTACGAGTGCTCCTTTTGCCAGCACATGAGGTTTGGTGAATAACACAGAAGTTTACATGTGAACGGTTGTCTGTCTCTGTACTCAGAGGGCAAGACTGTGCAGACTCACCCCACTTGCTTCCGACCAGTACAGGACAGGCAGCGTGTCTCGTTCTTAGGTCTCCCTTTCCACTCCTATAGAGGTTGTGCCAGAACACGGCAGTACCCTGGAGGGGAAGAAAATAGGGGAAATTATAGAAAAACAAGATAAAGAGCAAAAACATTTCTGCTGATAATTCTCACTTATTCGACTTTCTTTACTTTTGACAAATGCTTAAAAATCAAGTGTTATGGCAATAACTCAAAACTGGATTTTAATGAGCTTAAGAGAAAAGAAACAGCAGAGTAGAAAACACTGCTCCCTAAAACAATATTTTTCATTACCTACCCCTGACAGTTTGGAGACGACCATGAAGAAATTATATGTGAAATTGCGCCTCCTACTGCTGTTGTAATGTAAATACACCTTCAAAGAATACAACAATATTTGCGCACAGTGCAATCAAGTGTGACGGCGTCACCTCTTACTGAAATGATCATTCACCTGTCTAGGCCACAACGCCACACCAATGTCGGTGAAAACCGTGGCGCCTCCAGCCCCCACGTCGCTCAGCTTCGGGGGAAAATACAGCGATGTCAGACGGGCAGTCGCGGCTTAAGCCTAAACTTTGCCTGCTTGTCAAAATGAACTTAATATTTAGTTAGGGTACATTGTTATGACATAGTGTTTTACTGATAAGGGATTGTGAAAATGCAATTTAATGTGAGGCTATACTGAATGTATACGTGCCAAGTAATTTGCATAGAAGTGGAAACTGATCCCTGGGGAAGATCAGCCTTTTTACAAATTATAATGATGGTCATTAATTTAAAAAAAGATAAGCAGCTCACTCTGGATACACAGTAAATCTAAATTTAAGATCAAGCCACAGCTGATGCATTATGCAGAAATACCACCAAGTATGATGTATTATGACGGAAACAGCGATCAAAAACATTGATTCGTCCGCTTGTGTCATCGGTACTTGCATACTTACTTAACGTTAAAAAGTAGCCTGATGATTTCCACTGCCTAATGATTTGATACCATCAGGCTCATCTTTCTATGAAGATAAAATTGTACAGTAAATCCATTGAAGGGTAGCGTGTGCCTCACAGGAGACTCGCATACTTACATAATTCAGATAAGTCGCAAGCCGATTTCCTTCAATCTTGAGGTTGCTGTCAAACGGACGCTGAAAGAAAGTTTACAGCTTTAAGGGCAAACGAAAACTTCTGGCCCATACGAAGCAAATTTACTATAACCGACACTGTCCACATCTGACGCACATCTGATTCAGTCCTGGAAAACACTAAGTTTCATTGGTATTTTACATGTCAGTTAACCTAATAAGACCAATATTGGGATTTCAACTCAGTAAACCGGGGATTTAGTATTTACCTATTTTAACGGATCTTTCTTCTCTGAAAATAAATCTGATTTTAAGTGTTTGTGATCAGGCTTTTGTTGATTAAGCCGTCATCTGCGTCTAGAGCTTACCCTTGAGAAATCATAATGTGGCTCATATTGGCCTCCTATCCCGTAGTTTGCAACCTGTTCGGTGACACATAAAAGACGCATTTGAGGAGGAAGTACAGGCAGCAAATGGGAGGAAATGTTCAGACTCTGGACTGATGGATACATGTATTTTTAAGGACAGCTCAGATTCACATCAAACGCGCAGAAAGACACAAAGCACCTGCAGGGACTCCGCACTCTCCAACGAGAGCCCCGTTACGGCGGCTATCCTTCGTGTGACGCGGGCAATGACAGGGTCCACTTTGTGTTCTAGCCAGGCGCTGAGGGAACATGAAAGAGAGCTCAGACGCTGACCCAGTATGAGCAGTAGAGACAGGCATCGGCCAGGACGATCACGGGAGTCGAGCAGCACAGGGAACACGGCCAACGAACCCGTGTCACTGCTTACCTTTTAGATACTCTGTAATTAGCTACTGTTTGCACGCCTGACACTGGGTCACGTATCGTAGCCCTTGCGAGCTTCGGGAACAGGTAGAAACAAAACGAAAACATACAAACAGGAAAAACACATAATAATCAAACTGTGTTTTTTACATGCAGTACTTCCATCGGAAATGACCACAATTATGTAAACAGGCCCAAATTAATTTCTTGATTTTAATTGCAGTTCTAACAGCATGACCATGACCTTCCATGACATGTGCTGTGACCTTCTCACCTTGGGCTTGGCGAGATCTTTGATCCTCTCAATCTCAGCCTGAGACAGGGCATCATGGTAGCGCACAATGTGAGGGCTATCCCACTCATCCTCCTCCTTCATAGGGCCCAAGAGCAGCTGTGGGTTCCTGCCCCGGGCCTGGTAGCGGCAGGAGAGCTTACTTCGCCTTTGTGGAGTCTGAGCAGAAGAGGGGGGTCAGGAGGGGTCACTCGCCGCATTTATCAGCAGTGTGAACACCGGTCTACACCTACTGTTTACTCACGTCTGTGAGATGGGAGATGACATGTATGAATAAAGCAACAAAAGGGGCTTTCCCACCACAGGAACCAGAACCCTTTTCAGGAACCAGAAACTTCTGTTGTGTTCCCACTGGAGGAACTTGGCCCGACTGTAGTTCCTCAGAGGTAGGTCCTGAACCTTTAGTCCCTACTCCAGACTGGGTATTTTTTGCATGATCAACAACTACTGGGTGGGACTCATTTCAAGGTACATTGCTGACTGGCTGACCACAAGCACCAGTACTAACCTGGAAGTTATGCAGAAGTGCTGGGAAAAGATCAATAGTGGAGCAGAAATAAGCAGATGGAATTATTTTGAAATGCATTAATTAGTACCTTTTTGCTTGCATCTCCATATTTCTGGATCAGATAATTTGATCGCTAACTGACAGACATACTTCTGACTAATATAATAGACGCTGGCAGGTAAAGTTATCCTGCTAATAAGCGTTAGCAATGTCACATGACTTTTTTATTCTGTGGAAAATGACAAACCAAGACTTTTTTAGCCAGACTTAATACTCATAAACATGTTGCAGCCTGTATGAATAAAATATAAATAAAATGAGATTTGCCCCATATTTTTGGACCACGTGATCCATAACGACCAATTACTAAAGAAACAATTTGTTCATCCTCCTTGTTTTGGTGTGGCAGCGTAGTTTTGTATGAAATTACGTGTAAAGATTTACCTACACGCTTTCTGCATCTCCCCTGCATATTTAGCATGAAAGTCACAGTTCCTGTTGTGAGGTAGGAAAACGACACATGAAAGTGGCCAGGAATTACAGAACTCTTCCCCCCCCCCCGAATCAATTTGGAAGGGGTCAACACAGGAAAGCCATCGGGCAGACGATCAGAGACAGCAGCTGAGATAGCAGAGATAGCAGACCGCCACTGGACACTTACCATTGTGGCCCCTTCTCCCCTGCAAAGGGCCTCATATTTCTCCCTATCAGACAGATGACTGGGGGGGCGTTGATAGGTTTCCAGTGTTATGGGCTTTGCTGCTGTTGCCATGGCACTACTCTGGGTCGCCTCACTGGACAGAATCAGCTCTAAGTGCTGCAGGTTTCCTCTTGCCCTTTCATGGGTGGGATCTGACGAAGACAGAAAACACCTTTACGCTGACACCGACGTCTCTGCCGGAGGCTGGACTTCCACCTCTCACTGCATCCCCGTGGTTATCGTTAGACCGACAGAGTCTCATGGATGACTCCGTATGATGATTTTTCTTCTTCCGGCCAATTTCATTCAGGTTGTGACACATCGGTGTCTTTGTAAGTACATATGGGGAAGCCTACTTCTCAAATGCAAAACTATGAGAATAACTTGAAAAATGCAAAACTAGAAGCACTATAGCATTAGCTATATTGGCATATTTTAAAAGCCACATAATTGATAAATCAATTACATTTTGAATAAAACATTGCAATTTCAGGAAAAAAAACACAGCATTTACAGTAAAATTGTAAAAGGCCAAACAGGGATGGCAAAGGCTCCTACTGTGACTGACAGACTGAAACGGACGATGAAAATGGAGGCAGAAGCCAGGCCTACCAGCTGAAATCAGGCGTCTTGTCAGCTCCAGAGTCCGATGAACGTCTCCCATCTGGTAGACGGAATAAGTGAGATAGTCCAGAACTTCAGCCTCGGAGACGAAGGCCTCCTCGCCTGTGTGCAGCCGCCGCAGTGCTTCCTGCATCCATAGCACGGAATGGTAATGGTCTTCTTCCTCGTAGGCCGTTTTCCCCAAGTAGTAGCAGTCGTCCACTGTCAGGTGGCTGCTGTACTGCACACCTGAACATGCAAGACTTTTTACTTCTTGGAATTAGGGCTACCGCGATTAGTCAACGTGGTCGATGAGATCGATGCATCGCTTTTTAAAAACCGTCACTTTCATTTCCTGGAGGAAAATTGCGCGTTTAGATTAATCGATCAGTAAAAGAGCTGATAGATTAAATCCACAGAAAAATAGTGGTTTGTGGCAGCCATAAATGTTGGAGGAAAACATTGCGTACAGCTTAAATGGAAATGACCACAGTTGAGAGTTTCAACATCACAGTAAATTTCTCAAATGATCCTCCTTCAACTCTCACCCCTCCATACAAAAAAAATATATATGTTAGTCTCGTGTTTATAGGGATAAATATTTACGAGGCATCATAGCGGCATGGAATAGATAAGATGCCGTTTGCGACAAAGGGGACCACAGCGCTCTACCTCACTCCGCTGCCAAATCCCTCTCACCTGGTAGCTGGCCGCTCGACAGAAGCTCTGAGTCGAGTCTGTACGTGTCCTGAAGACGAAGCAGTGCTCTGGCTGCCCCCCTCTCATCCTCATCATCAGGGAAGAACTGACGACGTCGTGAGATGTTGGCGATGAAGCCTGAGGAGGGTGACAGAGAGCAGAGCAGAGCTGGTCTTCACCACACGCCTCCTGGCCCGCAAGCAGCAAATACACTACTGTACTCCCGGTCCTACCAATTCAAGCCCAAAAGTAAGTTTGGTTCTTAAGCCTACCGCTGGACAGGTCCTGCTGCACCACGGTCTGCAGCTGTGGCCACTCTGAATTGAGCCTCTTCATCAGTTTGTAGGCATTGACGGGGTGTGCCAAGTAGCCTTCGGGATCCGCTGTGGACATTTGTGTCAAAACATCCAGCTTGTTTGCCCAACTGAGGATGACACACACAGACTGATCACACAATGTATGACTCCGTAACAGAAACAGATTCAGACGGCACTGCACGCTATTTACCAGACCGTGTACTGAATTACCAAGCCGTTATGACTGGTTAATGAAAAAAATAATAATTAATATGAATAATAAATTATATTAAACGATCATTTAGCCGATTTATATATTTCCAGAAACGGTTCACTGCTGCCAGGTGTCAGGTTCGCACTATAAGTTTGCAAGTTGATTTATATAGCATATTATCATACACAGAGGTCATTCAATGTGCTTTACAGGAATAAGTATTTAAGTATGCAACAATCAACAAAAAAGTGGAGCCAGAATAACTTAAAATGTGAATACCAACAAAAAGAATTACAACTCACATTTCCGTAATTACTAATTTACCTTTTAATAAATGCAAGTTTTGACTCCACACCGCGTATATACTCCTTCAGGGAGTGAACCAGTTCCCTTTCTGTAAATATCAACTCTGTCATGTGACCTAAAAGAAAGCAGTTTGCTGAAAAGGAGGAGGAAACTTTTCTTGCTTTTGAAACGCTCTTCAAAGAAGTACACACATCAGTTAGACTAATTTTAAATCACGTCTAACTTTTCTGCCAGCAACATGCAATGATAATATCGTACATTCCTGTGTAATGAGGACACACATACCGATGGACGTGTAGAACTCGGCCTGGACGTGAGGGATGCAGCACAGGGCCCCAAATACGCAGAAGAACATGGCCAGTCTCATGTTGACTTCAGTATAAAACCTAAATAAGACAAACGGTGCTAGCTTGAGGTAAGGCAGTCAGCACATTTAGTCTGCCAAGGTTTAGGAGAGTTGGTCTCCATTTAAACTACTCTCTTATTGTCAAAACATAACGATAGAAATGTCAATATATAAACAGAGCAGTAATCTGCATGTAGAATCAGCGAAAACTGCATTGGATCAATAAAACTAAATTGCTCTTTTCCTAAAGGGAGTAACAAAATTTCATGGCTGAAAAAGCCAAGCACAGCAGTAGTTCCAAGTGAACACGGTTGTTTCACTTGCAGGAAATACTGTGAATCCCCGAAGATCAGAGCTGCAGTGAAACTCATGGACGCTTCGAGAACTTCGGGGCGCCGAAGCTCCGCAGAAAGCTTGAGGCGCGGCTAGTCTGTGTTATCGACATCGCTTTTGTTTCTATGAATAATATATAGAGTTATTCTGACAGAAATGCGGTTAGTGATCGGGCTTACCTGGATTTTCTTTACATTACTCTCGCTATGTAACAATATATTAAATCTTCAGCCACAGTTTAAACGACGTGTCGATGCCTTTGCCTAAAAGGAAACACCCCTCCCCATTTGGTAGGTTCCCAAAGAATGACATAAACCTGGTATAAAGTGCTCCAAGAAATACCGACATTTCAGTGTTACCTTACAAATAGAGCGCATTTAGTAAGGAGGACGACGCTGATGGTGGCAAAAATAATAACAATGAACCTTTTCTTTTTTATAATTTATTTTTTTTATTTAATTAATTTATAAGTTTAACTATTTTAAAATTTTATTTATTTTGATCTGTTAACAGTATGTATTTTAAAATATCTGTTGAAACTTAAGCCATTAAGGGAGCATTCATGATTTGGATTAAGCATGCATCTGTTTTTACACAATATCTTTCAAAGACTAAATACATTTTTTATTTAAAATATTGTAGTCTGTTCATTTAATATTCATTTATTTAATCAACACTCTGTAAAAAATACTTGTATTGGCCTGTAGATAGCATTGTTGGTCCACGTAAAATCCTCTCCTCTCCCAGTATATACTAAATTTACTGTTGTGTTTCTGTAGAGGTAAAACTGTTTATGTGAATGGATGAATGGTCTTATTTAAAACTCAGAAGTTTTATTGTGAGATAAGTGTATGAGTATCTTTTCCCATTTACTAGTTAAGATATTTTCCATAACTACTTATGTTGTTGAAACAGTCCTCTGTTTTTAGGAAGAATTGTGGAAAAGCCTGTTAAATTACTTCACATATGATGATAGCGATATCATAAAACCAAATTCTCAGAGTATGCCTCTGAGTTTGGTCTGAGGATGACGGACATGAGGAATATTGCATATGATTATATGAACTATTCAGGATCTTTTTGTCGAAGGTGATTTTCAGCTAATGTTGTGATTTCGTCCCGCAGGTTTACGTGCCAAGTAGAGCAGCTATTTCCAAGGATTACACTATAGTTCTGTTTAAATCTTGTTCTATTCTAGCCAATGAGTACATATTTCATACTGTGGTGAACAATAGTTCACATGGAAGCTATATCTAGGATTCAACGAAGAACAATTATGAGCGAGGTTATTTTCCTTTGAGACCGCACTCTGATCAGCGAAACATACTTTCTGTGAGTCTGCCAGCTCTGAGCACTGTAGGGTTAGGCATTAGAGTGAACCTGTTTTTCTTTAGAAACCAATAAATGTTAAATTGTCAATAAACAACTTATAATTTTTTATTTACTTTGACTACAGTATATTTGCTTGCATTGCTATGTAGTACGGTGACAAAGTGCAATTAATTCCTCTGCAAACCAAGTTTTAATGGAAATGGTGTCATTCTGCATGTGCCATGTCTGGACACCAGGATAAAGTGGCATCTTTCCACGGGCATGTGATTTGAACAGATGGAGTTTTGTTACAAACAAAACAAAGGACTGCAAAGAATCAAACATGGGGTAAGGAATAACAACTAAGAGGGACCAGGACTAACCTCAGACACAGGGAGTGTAACAGGCAAGATAGTGATGACTTATACTACAATTCACTGAACCAACACAAACAACAGCTGAAATAACATCAATGACTGAGCTAGGGAGCCTGGCGAGGGAAGGCACATACATACACAATACATACACAGATAATGGGTATTACGCGAGGGACAGGTGTGAAACATAATAATTGAATAATCTCAAGTGTGGAAAAAGAGAGGACACGAGATGCCAAGTTGCGACATCTGCTGGCCAAACAGGAACATGACGGTGCAGACGGAGACAGATCGTGACAGCGTGACCCAAACAAAAAGACAAACAAGGCAAGAGTTTTTTTCTCTAGGCGTGTTAATGATGCTCCAGTGAGAACACAATTCACACAAAAATACGGGTCATTCCACAACAGGGTTTAACACCAGTGTATGAATGAGAATCTCTTCTAAAGAATATTATGGAAGGTGAGGTGGAAGTTCAGAAGCTTTGTCTTTAATAATAGCATTGATAGACATATTTTGCAGCTTCATTTTTCAAATGCTTGTGCTGGTGTATTAGCTGCTATGGTTTGTAAATAAATCATAACTTACATTGTTCAAGGCAAGCAATGCTAAGCACTCACTTATCACACCCCTTCAGTTCTATTTAAAGATCGGATGAAAACTTGCATTAAACTGTAAACTACATGTAGGCCGATATAATGTGAGAATTATAAAAAATGTCTCTTAGTTCTATAAATACGATGTTTAAGTTCTGTAGAGACAGGTTAGATGTGTTTTGATTATTCATTCATTTATTTATTTATCGAAATCTAAAACGTTTTAACAGGACACCAAGAGATACTATTAAATCTCAGCTGGACATATATCATAAAAATGAACGGGTTAATCAAATTTTAATGTTTTAGTCAAATATTGGTTCAATACTGGTATTTCGCAAAGGATTCAAGCTAAAATCACTAAATCGTTTCGTAAATAAGTGCAAAATACTGCGTGTACCACCGTAAGGGTTGTCGTAAGTGAAGAATCACTTTGCTATCACTTTATACGTATACCGGCTATGAAAATTACACTGTCACACGTGATTGCACAATCCCTGGAAATGAGGAAGATGGGTGCAGTGCATTAACGCTGCTACGGGAATGGTTTGTCACATGAGGTATCAAAGTAACCCCTTACTAGAAAATCACACGTGGAATTAGGCCTATGTCATTTTAAAATCAGAAACACTGAAAGAAGATTTGGTGTAAAATGAAGCTGACTTGTCAGTGATCCCTGGCTGCCCCCAGCTGCAGTCTGCTCAGATCTTGCCCTTTTTATCCTTATTATCGCCGGCACGACGCTGCTTTGTTCAGTTATGGGAATCGATTGGAGCTTACGATGTTTCCATTTTTAGCTTAAACACGTTTACATCTTTTATATTTTATTCGTGTGCTTTTGATTTCTGTCATTCGTCCGCAAAACTTCCCTTATTCAACGTCATGAGGATGATTCATTATTTAAGGTGCGAACAAGTGAGAGAGAAAATCCTCTGACGTTGTTGCGACACCGACGCAGTGGCGCTATTAAGTCTACATTGTTGATTCAATATTATTTTAGGTTTCAATTCATTTTTTTAAAAAGAAAATCATGAACGACGTGATGTCCAAAACTGTAATTCTAAACGGACCCGCTCCTTGGGGCTTTAGACTTGTCGGTGGAAGGGATTTCAGTACACCTTTAACAATATCTAAGGTAGGCTTCGTTTGTCTCTTTATTTACCTTCCAGGGTTCTTGTTTCCATCCTGTATTTCAGTTTCCAACATAAGTTCGGTTCTATCATCTGTCGAAGTTTATTAACCAATGCATCCGTACCGAGTTCGTCTTGCCACATAGGCTATAACACAATTAATGGATACATCACCGTAACATCTTCTGCTTGTGTATTACTTTTTTCAAACATCATAACTATCAATACCTGGATTAGTAATACCTAATTTGTTTTATCAAATACCTTGCATGCGAAATAGCATGGATTTACAACTACTCCGCAAAGTAATCTCATCTTGAATGGGGTGTTAAAAAAAAAGGTGGATCACACGGATAGTCAGTTGATTTATACAACACTATTATCTTTTTAAAGACGATTTATCTTTCTATGTAAAATTCTCATTTTAGTATAATGACATTAACTGCGTTGACTCTTAAACTCCTCTTTGGCTTTTTTTAAAAGTATCTCAGGAGCAGCGTATTTGTACCGTTTTTGTCGCGTTTTCCTATATTTTACAGTCCTTATCTTCCCTTTGACATCGAGTTCCGTTTTGCGTTTCAGTGCCCGTTTGTTTCATTTACTTTCTTATCATTGTATGTAACGCCTTTCTATTTTGGACCCATAAAGTTCTGTCCCCTCGTTTCTCCTTCAGAGCCGCGTTCCATAGAGCCATGTGGCTACAGATAAAATAAGATTTATCGGCAGGCTGTCATATAAGATTTATATTAACTCACAAAGTCAAGTGAAACGCGAACTTATTTTATGTCTTTTCAACGTTTCAGTGCTTTCAAAGAAACGTTATTCGCGTCAGTGTTATCAGGCAAACAAAAACCCTGTTAATAAATGAACAACAGTTTCTAACTGCATATGACGTATAGATGTGACCCAAAAATGTAAAATATGTTTGTAGGTTTACAAATCCGGGGATAAAGTAGAAATGCATTATGGGCCGCGGTATTTTCAGTCTGGCTGCTCTGTTTAATACAATGAATGATTCTAATATCTGAAAAGTACCTTTCTTAAATAATTCGCGGTCACGGTTGTGAAAAATGTTAATCACTGCACCTATAAATACCCCTAACTACATGAAAATAATATACAGTATTTAAAAGGGAAGGGGTTGCTGTGAGAGTTTCATTCTATAGCTAATATTCTGGAATTCTTTTCACATTTAATACCAGTTAATTCTTATTATATGTGCTGATGGGTAAGTGAGGAATTTGTGGAAGGGTGACTGTAATTGATCGAGTCATGACCTTTTGGCTGGCCTCGAAAACGCAATTGTTAATTTCTTTGCCAGATGGAATTCAGATTCACATTCAATCTAAGGATTTCTGTGAGATTTAGCTGGTCTCTTTGTTGTTTTTCTTTAAAAGATAACATCTGGAGGTAAGGCTGAGAAGGCCGACCTAAACCCCGGCGATATCATCCTTGCCATCAATGGGGAGAGCACAGACAGTCTCAGTCACATGGAGGCCCAGAGCCGCATCAAGGGCAGTTCTGATCACCTCACACTGGATATCAGCAGGTAAGAAGAGGATATATGCGCAATTAGTGCAGGTCTTCATAAATTAGGGCACTGCATAGGGCCAAGTAGACCAGAAATTTCTTTTGAAGGAAGAGGATTCTTAGCATCTGGAGAGGTAATAGTGAAAGTCATTGAGATGGGTCCTGAGTCATGAGGATTGTGGTGAAGTAGCAAGCTCTGCCTCGCTTCCAGAAGGTGCACCACCAGAGGAGAGGCTGCCAGTGAAGGGGGTGGGGGCCCTTGTGCAAGAAAAGTGGGGGTACAAGAGCGTAATTTTGGTCTGAACATTAGGGGGGGAGAGGGGGGTTGAGGTGTCCACTCATTTAGGGCCCACCCCTCCCACAGAGGCTCTCAATGGTGTTGTTTTACATCACGCACACTTGACGTTCCTCAGAATCCAAATGGCTACAAAAACACTTTTAATATCCTCTTTTGTCACAGTAGATAAACCATGAGTTGCTCTGTTTTGTGACTCTGAACTAGTTTCATAGAGATAAACCTGAACCAACGCAGAATCGGCCGGAGCTCTTGGATGTTGCTTCAGGTCCTTGCCAGTAACACGAGTAACTCAGATGGCTGCTTGACGCGGAGCCACGACTAAATTCTGCAATAAATTTTAAGAGACTTTCCCAGTAAAACAGGGCAACATAGTAAAAGTGTAAGTAGAACCATGTACAGCATGTCCAGAATCGGCCTTGGGCTCTTTGCGAATTAGCCCACTGCAGAACGGGGACACTGTGACCAAGTCGGAAATGCAAACCTAACGTCTGATACTGCTAATGAAGGAGACCGGAGGCCAAGAAAAGAACAGTAATCATGCAGTAATCACAAGGCTAAGCTTTCATTATGTAACACAGAATAAAACACTGAAATAGCAAAGTCATGAAGACATATCATTTGTGACTGCTGCCTTGGGAAAGACATGCATGTCTCCAGTGAACTCAAGAGACTGCTAGCGTCCTGAGCATATTTCATATACAGCCATTGATTAAAAAAGCAAATATCCTCTTTTCCTCTGAAAGAAAGGGTTGTATCCCGGACGAGGCTGTATTCTATTTTAATGGGCTGCTGTGTTATTATGGGCTGCTCTGTGAAGTGACAGGAAGTTGTGGTGCACGGCTTGTGCTGTGAGCCTGGCCCGGTGCCTCTCGCTACGGCCCGTTTGCAAATGTTTTCCACTGTCAAAGTTCTCTTTCCTAAAAAGAGCCATTCCGGCTTCTGGAAAATGCCACATCGCAGCACATCCCCAGATGCTCTCTTAAAACATGGTGTGAGGCTTTGGGAGTGTCAGCGTGGGGTCGCCCAGCAGGAGTGCAGCACACGATGACACATCGGCTCATGGAGACACCTCCCTCTCCCCCCATGACAAGCATGCCCTCCAGCTGTACTTATAGTTACTGACTATATTATCAAATGGTTAGCACATTGGGAACAGCCTTCCCAAACTGACTCTAACAGAGTGAGTCAACAGCTCGACTCGTCTAGGCAATTCATAGTCCGGCGTCGGAGACAGTGAGTCAGCGTGAGTCTTGATCCTAAGAGCTGGGATCCACGTTGGAAAAGGATGCCAACGTAGCCAGACAAACAGCATGGTTAACTTAGTCCTCTTCTTCCAGGGTTTTTCCAAAGCAGCTGTGTGTAATTCATCCTAATTCCTGAGAAAATACTGGGATTTGCATTTGGTGAAATTATCTGCCAGAAATAAAAATTTATCCTCAGCCTATTAACTTTAAAAAAAAAAAAATATTAATCTGTTTTGTTTGGGATGTCCTATCAAACTTTGATGTATGGATGGATGCAGCCCTCTTTTGTAGCATTAACTGTCATCTGGCCATTGTTTGGTTATTCCTTAAAAACATCTGCTTTGTCTGAAAACAATTGAAATATTGATTTTTCAGCATTTTTTCCACTGCTTTAAATGAGCTCTACTTCAGCTGTTCTGAAGTAATAGGATCTTGTTTTCAAGGTGTAAATAATTTAGTGACACAAGCCCTGTCATGTTTTGCTTCAGTATAAGAGAAAGATGACATGATTGCAGCAACTAAGTCTAGCTGTTTCTGGAAATTCAACTTTGCAAATTTAGAATTCATTGTCTAAGTCCTTTTCACGGTAATAGGGTTCCTACCAGGTACTTTCAAAGGGCTGCTTTCAGGAGGTGATCCGAGAGGGTATAGCAGCAAAACTAAACCAGTAGGACCATGTGCTGCCGTTACTGTTTGCTCAGTGCCGTTTTTACATTTGTCACAGTAACCAGTTGAATATATATTTTTTTATCTTTTTTACAGGTCAAAAGAAACAAGCGGCTCTCCATTAATGATTGAGGATGACAAAACAAAGCCATGCAATGTTAATATGAAGTCCGGGGCAAAGGTATGATCATCAGTGCGATGATAAGCTGGGTAACACACCAAGCCGACGGCAAAACCCTAGCACCAAAGCAGGCCGAAAACAGTCTGCTGCTGTCCCCTCCCGTCGATTGTGAAAATTCATAGACACACTGGCACGACTAGTGGTGATGGTCGACATACAGCCCTATCAGATAGCTCAGTTTCACCAAGTAGCTTTGACGCTGATTCAACATGCTCAGTTGGCCAAAACAGCACCAATGGGGACCAACTGACAGCCCGACAGCTTTTGATGGCTGAAAATCGGCCCGACAGCTTTTGATGACTGAAAATCGGCCCGACAGCTTTTGATGGCTGAAAATCGGCCCGACGGCTTTTGATGGCTGAAATTCGGCCCGACAGCTTTTGATGACTGAAAATCGGCCCGACGGCTTTTGATGGCTGAAATTCGGCCCGACGGTTTTTGATGACTGAAAATCGGCCCGACGGCTTTTGATGGCTGAAATTCGGCCCGACAGCTTTTGATGACTGAAAATCGGCCCGACGGCTTTTGATGGCTGAAATTCGGCCCGACAGCTTTTGATGACTGAAAATCGGCCCGACCGCTTTTGATGGCTGAAATTCGGCCCGACAGCTTTTGATGGCTGAAATTCGGCCCGACAGCTTTTGATGGCTGAAATTCGGCCCGACAGCTTTTGATGACTGAAAATCGGGTTTGTGTTTTCCAGTCTTTGAATGTAAACACATATAATTTAAAACATTTTGTAACACAAAATTAATGGTTCGGTACAAACCTTGGTTTTGAGTTCACGGTTAAATGCAATTTTGGTACAGCAAGGAAAATGGAATGTGTTTATGAATTGTTTATTATTAAAACTCCTAACACGATTAGAGGCAGTTGTAAACCAAACAAAAGCAGTTGTAAACCAAACAAAAGCAGTTGTAAACCAAACATGTGTCTGTCGACGTGTCTGTAACAAAACTTAAGAGATGCCCAATTATTTGCACATAAATATGAAAAAAAATTACGTAAATAAAATTTCAAAAATGAGACTGCACAATAACAATTGTAATGAACTACATCCTATGTTCTCTGCTACTGAGTGTGGTCGTATATCTGCCATGTCTATAACCTTGTTATAGTTATTTTATCGCTGTTTCTGAATTTCCTGGCAAAAGCGCCTTAAGCGCCATATTCAATAGTCTTGGTCTTATCAAGTATCTCGCTGCTGTGTTGGTCCAGTTCATAAGGAAAGCAAAATGTTCCCAAAGTATTGATTTAAGTGATGTGGCTGGGTCTTTGAGCTCTCGCGCACTGGCATTACTGGCTGTAACTGTAACCCACTCACAGCCACAAATAGCATAAGTTTTCATTTGTTCATGAATTTAAGTTCAATCCAAGTCAAGAAATGTACTCATTTGTTTCATCGTATGTTCCAAACCAAAAATGATATAACCAAGCAGTACATGATGAATACATATACTGTTACAGCCAAAATAATAATACATTCAACATTTTCTGTATAATGCTATAAAGCTGTTCTTTTCATTGACGATCAGCTGACCACGGGAGGCAATATGATGAAATCTGTAAAAATAAAGTTTTAGATGAGTAGTATTTACAGCTCCGCCACCCCCCCACTTGCTGACCATGAGAACCTGGGGGTCAGCATTTCAGCTCACAGG
>JAODLD010000002.1:6445308-6464585 GCA_026781065.1 Mormyrops boulengeri
GGGGGGGGGGGGGGCGAGGAGGCAGCCCTACACTCTTTGTACAAACTCCTCTTGGCAAACTTTTACAGTAAATTGGTTTATATATAGACTCACTTTAGGCTGGGCCTTCATTTGTGCTTCGGTTAATGTCAGTAAACATCTGAACTGAATACAATATGTAAAAGTTTTAGAGCTCAGACATTATTATGTGGCTTATATGGGTTTGTTCATATTTAGGATGTTAATATTATTATATACAATGTATGACGTTAAACTGTTCGAAAAGTGCAGCTGTTGAGTCCTTTAAACCTTTCGCTGCTGTGGCGGCGTTACGGTTTGGTGACCTGAAGGCGGCAGGAGATGCCGCTTCTCGCCCCAGCAGTGACGTTAGCCAAGTTTGCAGAGAAGGTGGGACTTGTTATTTCGGACAGTTCACGTTAACACGAAGCTTTAGTCTATTATTGCGTAATATTGACTTTCTATAACCTTGTTAAGCCCAATTAAAATAGATTCAGATTGTTTAAATGAACTTTACCTTGATGATAAGAAAGTTGAACACAAGACAAAGGGCTTGGAAATGCATGTTTAATGTTTTTTAAATAACATTTATTCTAATTATAGATTATAACTAAGTTCCTCCTGCAAAAAAAACAAAATGACTAATTCAAAAATATAAAATAAAATACTCAAAAATGATAATTTAGTGTGTCCTCACTATCCAACATGGTTATTAATACTTAATAGAGCGAGCCCTTTCCCAGAAATCTTTGCAAGTGATGTTCAATAATTTATTTCAGCATTTCTTCAGAGTATGCAAAGGGCCATGTAGCAGGTCTGCCTCAGTGCGTGTTAGACTTTGCGAATGTTATGTGCAGTCTTTTACATTGTGCCAAAAATGTTCGTCTGTGGGGCGTGAAATATCTGCGCCCAGTCATACCAAAGATGTGCCAGGTCCTGGGAAAATTTTGCGACGAATTAACAGATAAGAAATCATAACATCCTACAGTCATGGGAATTCAGTGATGTCTTCCTGTTGGCCGGGTAACATTACACATCAATATGACAATAGAGACAGATTTTTCCATACAGGTATGCATTTGATACTTTGGGCTAGTTTTTCATCGACCAAACAAACATGCTCATACTTTTGGCACAATCAGGTGTTTTAAGTGTGGAATAATGAGACGTGCCTTTAATAATCATGCTGCTTCATTATAAAATTAAAACATAATACCAGCTGATGAGTGACTTTACACTGTGCAGACTGAATGCTTTTGGATGCTTTTCAGTGGCTAGATTGGTGGCCAAAGCAGGGGTAGGTCGGCAATATAACTAATAACTAATTCTAAATAGGGCTATGTTTCCCCAGAGATCAACTGAACAAGCAAATGTACCAACTAATGTTGACGTCATTCAACAGTTAAGTACATAAGGTGCAGTGATTAAAAGTTTACGGTCTTGTTACCTGTTGGCAGTGTATCCTGCTGTAGCCCAGAATTCCCCTGGAGGGAGAAAATGATAGCAAACGAGGCCAAGTGTGAAATGAGGGAGGGAGAGTGACAGTGTCTCATCTCCATGTTATGACTCAGCCCATTTAAGAGCTCGGCAGGGTGAGCCGGAGCAAGGCGCCGGGACTTTTACACTTACAGAGACATCCCATGCAACATCCCACGCAACATCCCACGCAACATCCCACGCAACATCCCACACACTCCTAGCCTCGGGCAAATTTCCCACCAAGAGCCCTTGGGAATGTTTATATAGTAGATTACACAGTTCTTACAATAATCAGTCTGAGAATAAGCCCATTCCTTACAGCAAATGTAAAGGCTGAAGCAAAATCCCTTTACTCTGACAAACGTATACCATCACAAAAGTATTTTCCAGACATAAGCCTGTGGTAACAAATATTAAAATCTGCTAAGGATTTCTTACAGAAATTTATATAGGGTTTCCTTAATCCATGCCTGAACCATTTAAAATCCTTCTCTTTCATATATAATAAATACATACTGACACTTTGTTGATCCCTTGTGGGGAAATTCTCTCTTCGCCTACCCCATCTTGCTCTCATGACACACAGACACACGTAGATGAGAGTAAGCCTGGCAGTGAGGGGCAGTGAAGGGCAGCCACTTGCAGTGGTGCCCATGGAGCTGGGGGTTAAGGGCCTCGCTCAAGGGCCCACGGACATGCTGCTGTTCTGCTGAGGTGGGGCTCAAACCGACGACCTACTGATCACAGGCACAGCCTGCTGAGCCTGACTCTCATATGTTGGATGCTCTTGCGACATTTAGATAACCGGGCCATTTAGTATGCAGTCAGCCTGTTTTCTTATGTTGATCTCTGTTCTTTTCCAGGATTTCAGGCCTATTGGAAGTGGGTGCCATGGAAAAGTGGCCCAGAACGGCCCAGATGTGACTCTCTACAGCCGAAACTCCAGGTTGCCCCCCCAGTGCAATAGTCCTGCTGGGCTGTACTCACACGGAAGCAGTGGTTTGCCAAAGCAAATGGCCGACCTCAGCCTCAGCTCCCAGAGGTGAGCTACAGGTGACTTATGAGCAATGTAAACAACATTCCCAGAGCAAAAAGCAGAACATGAACTGAAATACACACCCAGCTAATAACCTCTGCAGAAAGCTCAGCCCTACTCCTTGTGTTCGGCCAGGAGCCAGAGTGAATGCGAAAAACAAACTTCTGATAAGTGCATCACTTAACAATGATGGGTGTTTCACTCCCGGCAGCGATGGCACGTTCAATGGCGAGTCAGACGTCTATAAAATGCTGCAGGAGCCTGAAGAGCCGCCGATGGCGCCAAAACAGTCTGGCTCATTTCTCTACCTCCAGGGCATGCTCGAAGCGGAAGAAGGAGGTCTGTAGCCTTGCAGTCTCAGTTAAAATGTTTAGCAACATTTTAGTGTATTTTTTGGCTTAAATCAAAAGTCAATTTTCATTAAAAAAAAAAACTCTCCTTCCTTTACAATTTATGAACTAGAAAAATAGTCACTTTCAGAATTGTTTCCTAATTTTCACTAGTGGCCTTTTAAAACAGATTGAATGGGCTGCACACAGATTTAATAAAAGTTTAATGGACTGCAAACAAAATATTGGGCTTCAAAATGGAGAAATTTGTATGTAGTATGTGAGAAAACTTTTGGTAACACTTGATGCGGCACAAATAGTTACTACTGAAGTACAAATCACCAACAAATACAGTCGATACTTGAGATCAATGATGCTGCACGATTCATTAATGATGAACAAACATGAGATCAGCATGTAACTCGTGTTATTCATGACTTGTTCCTCCAGTGTTTCACAAAGGTTTACAGAATTAACAGATACAGTAACAAATATAGTAACAGCTTGAGATAAAACATGCATCATGATTCATTAAGGATGAATTAACATGGGATCAGTATGTAACTAAGACTTAGTTTGTGGTTAATTAATACATAAGAAATAGCATAATACTGTTATTTCTGCCTCATCAATAAAGTGTTACCAATATATATGTTTTTTCATTCTTCGACCAATATGCTAAATACATATAACGCCAGATGTGAAAACTCAGCTAGTCCACTTTGTTGGCCATTACCGCAGGTCGTTTGCTAGGAGAGCAGCTGGCTGGGGGCAAGAAGTCCTCCGTCAGGTCCCCCGCGCCCCACCTGGGCCCCAAACCCAGTGTGCAGCTGCTGCCTCAGTGTACCAGCTGTGCAAAGAATATCGTGTGAGTACAGTGGAGTCATAGCATTAGCGCATGTGAACAGTAATGTAACTAAACTAAAGGCAATGTTGCATATGAAGTTAAGCATGCTAATGTAGCTTCTTGATCTGTCATGACGCACAGCGGCATGGTTGTAAAAGCCAGAGACAAGCTGTACCACCCCGAGTGCTTCCTGTGTGACGACTGCGGAATGAACCTGAAGAAGAAGGGCTACTTTATCATCGAGGAGAGTTTGTACTGTGAGACCCATGCCAAGGCCCGCGTCCAACCCCCCGAGGGGTACGACGTTGTCGCGGTCTACCCCAACGCCAAAGTGTAGCTGGTTTGAGTCAGTGTTTGTTAAACTATGTGCCTTAGTTTTTGAATTTCCTACATGGTACGTACAAAAAATTAAGATAGTGACAAGAATGGATGGTTGTAAGGGGAGAATTTAATAGAAGTTCAAGTTTCACAACCTGCATTATTACTTACTGGCATGGTTTTTGATTGGTTACACGTGTAACAGTTAGTTTCCATGAAGAGTTTCCACAGATACTCATAAGGGTATGCGGTTCTTAGTAATACTTTGGTCTTGTTCTTTCTTTCATTGTTGTATGATATATTAATTTAAATGTTTAAATTAATTACATTGTTCCTCTTCATTTAAACATTGCGTTGGGGGAATCTGGGTAGCTGCTTTGCAGGAAAAGGTTGTTCGGTCACCATTATTTTTTTTTGTTGCATTAAAATACATTCTGAGTCCACAGTTGTATCATTTTAGTAACTGAAACATGGGTATTAACAAAATGCATGTACTGCACGCTACCAATTAGCAGCAACACACCAGACTTCAGACAGGAAATGAGGTACGTTGTGTTTCTTACTTACTTTGCTCCACCTGCTGTTATATGAAACCGCAATAGTCCGGTAATTTCTTACCCTGTTGCTTTTTCTTTTCTAAAATTGTTGTGTAAATGACTCCACATTCTACAGTAGCTCTTGCAAAAGTACGTTTGGGAAACATTGCCCTGGGGACTCTGCTTTGAAATTAATTTGTGCATTTTATGCAGTTACTCCAAAGGTCAAAAATGAAATAAATTGGATTTTTGCCCAAAGGTCTCAAAAACAAGAGAACAAATGTTTCGATTTATGTCCTTACAGATTGCGACCATTAATCAGCCAAACAGCTTTCAGACATTTCAAACTGGCAGGTGTTCTTGTAAAGGAACAATAAAAATGTTGTATATTTTTCTTCCAGTTGGACTGTGTGGTATTTGATTAGAGAAGGATTCTTTTACTCAACATGCACATGTGCTGAGGTAATATTTTGATATGGTGCAATTTCAGTTTTGTAACCAGGCATAAATCATTTCAGTCCTCCGTGCTGCTGACATGTGAATTAAAACTGGGTTTTGAAAATCCTTTTGATATGATTTTGATTTGAATTCCTGACGAGCTGCCAGGAGGCTCAATCCCACAAGCAGGTACGGCAGCAGAGGTAACGGGTAGGATCTCCAGTAAAGACACCTTAGACACCTTCACTGCTTAGCATGCTACTGATGAGACATGGCTCATCTCTGGAGAAGCCAGGCCTGAACCCCAGCATCAAGATCTGAGAGAAGACTGAGCAGACGGTGCCTTAAAACATCCAGGTGATCCTTGGGACACTGCCTTGCATCAAAGCTTGTTCTGTTACCTTTACTTTCTATGTTTCATTAAGACACATTCTGTGTCCTTAGTTGTACCATTTTAGTAACTGAAACATGGATATTAACAATATGCATGTACTGCACGCTACCAATTAGCAGCAACACAGCAGACTTACAGTAATGTTGTGTTTCTTCTTAGTTACGTTATTCTAGCTGGTGTCAGATCTTCACCCATGCAATGCATCTGCAAAGTCTGAAAAAGATCTTTTTGAGTAATCTAATGTAGGGAATACAATAAGGACCATATACTGAGCCAACTAAAGAAAACACGAAGTAATGAAAATAAATCAATTCCATTCTATATTAAAGCAAAGTCCTTAATATTTATATAGTGCTGGTAAACAGAACTAGGGCAGAAACACGTCCTTACAACACCAGGGTCATAGTGCACATCCTTACACCACCAGGGTCAGAGTGCAGGTCCTTACACTACCAGGGTCATAGTGCACATCCTTACACCACCAGGGTCAGAGTGCAGGTCCGTACACCACCAGGGTCATAGTGCAGGTCCTTACACCACCAGGGTCATAGTGCAGGTCCGTACACCACCAGGGTCATAGTGCACATCCTTACACCACCAGGGTCAGAGTGCACGTCCTTACACCACAAGGGTCATAGTGCACGTCCTTACACCACCAGGGTCAGAGTGCAGGTCCTTACACCACCAGGGTCAGAGTGCACATCCTTATACCACCAGGGTCATAGTGCACGTCCTTACACCACCAGGGTCATAGTGCACGTCCTTACACCACCAGGGTCAGAGTGCATGTCCTTACACCACCAGGGTCATAGTGCACGTCCTTACACTCCCAGGGTCAGAGCGCACGTCCTTACACCCCCAGGGTCAGAGTGCTCAGTTGGGCTGGATCTGCAGAGAAGACCAATAGTATGTGCGTTTGATATGATGACAGAAGAGGCTTTATTGGGAAACTGTTTTCCACAAGCCCCTAATCTATCTACTGCGAGTTTTCTTGTCCTTGCAGACAGTTTGCCCAAAGTGCTGGACACAGAAAGCCCCCTTATTTAAAGTGCTGCATAAATAAGCCAGTGCTCAGACCTCACCGTACCTCCCCATAGCTGAGGAAAATGCTTCAACATATTCAATTACTGTGACCGAGTGGCTGATGGATAGATACGACCAAGAGAACAGACAGATATGAAACCGTGCTGCTTAGAATGGTACAGTCCTTACAGCATGGCTTTGGTCTGTAATAGAAGATTAATGTTGGTCTACATTTATATCCCTGGTTCAGCTCCTACCAAAATAACCTTTTGGATTCTGCAATGAGATTCAGTATGAATGGGATGACTGGGATGACTGGGATGTTCTTAACAGGTAACATTCATGCCTCTCCTCCCTGGCTGCATCTTTTTAATGTGCTTTTTCTCATTTATGCAACGAGTTAAAATGGTCCCAGTTTACCAATATCCACCCTGTGTTCCCTTGGTAGAAAAGTACCTGCCAAATAAATTAACTGTATTTGTTAATGAAAAGCAATGATATAATGATATGAGCATTTTAAACAGGCATCAACCAGCTGTAATTCTGCTGTGCAGTTTCCTCAAGGGTACAGCAGCCAGTGAGTTTTTAAGTGTCATTATAACTAGTCCTGCTGTTTGCTATAGGAGGTATCACAAAACTGAAATCATGCTATTTATGAACTCTTTTTGAGTTCATCTAAACTTTTCCCCATTTTTTCCAAAAACAACAGCCTTATGTAACCAATAAAAGCATAATATACATCATTTATGTGGACAGATTTGCTCAATAGCAGATTATTTCTTATATCAGCCTTCGTCTCCAGGTCCCCATCAGGACGCAGACTAAGGACTCTCTCTTTCTTGTAGTTATAAACGAGCGCAGCCCTGGCGACTTTCCATTCTAATATCTGTAAATCTGAGACCTCCATTTCTGGCTTTTGCGGCAGAACATTTGGAAGCATATTTGCCGAAATATTTTGTGTGGTTTCAGCATGAACTTCCTGTAGGCCTCAAATCTTCGGAACTCATGATACATTTCTGGGCTTTTCAGAGGTCATCCTGTCATTTTTTAAAGAAATATTTTTAAATAAATTATTGTTTGTAAAAACAAACATCCAAAATGTGAGTGTTGGCAGTGAATCTCAGTATACTGTATATACCTGGCTGAAAACTGCAACAATGGCTTTAACAACCAGGACATTCATCATTTGTAACTAATGTGCCAAAACATGCACAATCTCTTTTACTATGCATATATTAGATTGCATGAGTTTTATTATGTAGCTTGACCATGAAGTGAACAAAATTATTTCTCTACATGTCTGACAGGTGCTGCAGTACAGAGAGCTGTGGAAAGTGTCGATATGTGCTTATGTGTTATCATTTCTGTGACCTCAGAATGAATGTGATTACATACATTATTATGATTTGCAATGTCTGGCAGCAATAAAAAAATATTTCTGAATGAAAAGAGTTAAACTGTGTTTTTAGGACCTTTCACAAAACCCAGGAGTTGGGAATTAGACAGACAGACAACTGGCGCCATCTATTGCTGAAATAAGTAAATACATTAATTTGTTTAGCTAGAATTAAATATTAATCTAATCGTTTCCAGGGAGTTAAACGGGTCACCAAATTGGTGCACCAGAGCGATTAGGTTAAAATAAATAAATACAATAAAAATCTGTTAGCCCTTTAAACATAATTCAAATTGGTTAATTCGTTCAGCAATTCGTTCGGAAGTGTCTTTCAAATGTGCAAGACTGGATCCTGGGCTTTAAATTGCGTGTGTCCTGCTCACACAAGGTCTCCGCAAAGAATGTCCTATGTCTATTACTGCGTGTCGCTTTCGGAACAGGTGTTCCGCGTGTTAATTTCACCGCCGGACAGCCTCCTGCACTGCTGCAGCTGCTTCGGCTGCACTGCTGCTGCACTGCATCACTGCAGGATTCTGCTGTTCACTTTGTCGGGTTTGCCTGCTGCCCATTTCTCATCATCTCATTCAGGTTTGATATCAGAATGAACTTCTCCCTCATCTTCACCGCAGATTCCGCCTGTCAGGGAGGCTCTTTTTTAATCTTCCTGACCTGTTGCCAATTAACCTAATTAGTTGTGAGACAGTCAACAGGTGTTTTATTTTAACATTACAGAACTTTTCCGCTCTTTTGTTGCCCCTGTCCTTATTTTTTTAAACATGTTGCTGGCACCAAATTCAAATTGAGCATATTTGTCATAAAACAATCAAATTTCTCCGTTTCAGCATTTGATGTACTGTTTTCTTTGCTCTATTAGCAGTTAAATGTGGGTTCATATGATTTGCAATTCATTGCATTATGTTTCTATTTACATTTTACACCGCATCTCAACTGTCTTGGAAACGGGGTTGTAGTAATTTTTTTCCAGAGGGAATCAGAAGACAAGGACCCAAAATACTAACATTGAGTAAAACTGAGTGTTAATTTTTTGCCTACTGGAGGTTTGTCACAGAGTCTCCTCGATGGCTGCTTTCGCAGGGCAGAGTGAAGGAGGTGTGGGCAATACTCAACGGTGCAGCTAGTAGGAATAACGCCAAAGTGCCAGCGGTCCTCTTCAGTCAGCCCTACGCTGTATATCCTGCACACGATCGGGCATGGAGCGGCACAGGAGCCGGGGAACTCGGGTGAACGAGGGATTTAATTAGAAACCAGCAAGGACCACGCTACACCACAAATGGACGGCCGTCAATGACCGGACTGGGGAAATAAACATAACGCGGACTTAAATACACCAGACTAATTAGACACAACTAGAAACTGCTGGTAACACGGGGTGGATGAGGGGGCGTGGCACACGGGAGGCTCGGACGATCGGTGCAGGACACTACATAACACAGCAGAATTGCTGTACGTGTCCGAGCAGGAACACATCAGAGGGTGCATAAATGCTGCATGATAAGCATACTGAAATAAAGCACAGCCGACTCCTGTTTGTCTAAGAACGGGATAATAACCGCATTAAAGCCGGCTGTGCTGCTAGCAGGGAGAGACTTTGTCCTGTTCCCTCTTCGGGGAAAATCTTGTTAGCGTTTTAATCACTTCATACCATCATCATCGTTTGGTGCCTGAATTTTAGGTGACAGGTTGCCATTAGCAGGAGAGGAGAGAAGTAAGCTTTATCTCAATACCATTGAAACAATCAGACCACCTATGTTAGCTTTAGATAATTTACCTAATCATCCAGTTAGTACTATAACCGTAATCTAAACATAGCTTTTTCCAATGATTGTTCCAACAATTAGAAAAATACCCATTTAAATTGTAAAAGAAGCATTCCAGCTCTTACAGTCTGTCTGGTTTTTCCCTTCTCAGGATCTCCACTGATGTCGGCCACTATGGACTGTCCTGAAATATGTCCAGCCTTAATTGGAGCCCACATCTGAACTGCTTCCTGTCTGCTCCAGCTGAGCTCCCGGCGTATTTAGCATCTTCGCTAATCCTCCGATCGCTGCCCAAGAGGACCCCCTCTTTCATCCTGTCTTTTTGTAGGAGGTGGTGTCCTTCTCTTAATCCAGTTGATCCCGTTGTGGGTTTTTCTTTCCTTGCCAATCAGGAGCCAGGACCTGCTTCTCTAGACCTTCAGATTCAGTCTTTATTGTAACAACGAGGTTACAGCCAAGGCTGGACACCTTGCAGGAGTGTGTCCAATACTGTTTAACACTAATTTTTATACATTATCTTAACGTGTAACAATATCTCGCCACTTAAGCATCATCATTCCCTCAACCATTCACAATCATTGTTTTCTCCCTTGATCCACACCCCTAGGTGATAAGTTTGCCAGTCGTTTCTTTTACTATTTGGTCCCTCAGCTTAACATAATTGTGGTCGCGTTCCAATGTAACTCTGCTTGTGCAAATGGCCAATAAACTTGAATAGATCATTATAGGCCTACTACTAAAAAAAAAAACAGAAAACTGCTGGACTGCAGAGGCGTTTTGTTTGTAACATTTTGTAACACGTGGTGGAATCTGCTGCTGAAAGATATCAGAAGCAGATTCAAACCATGATTTGAGTTGGTGCGTCGTGGGTACCCTGGCAATGACCTGCTTTTAAAGAAGGTTCCCCAGGAGCAGAGTCTTATAAAGACGATTCCCAGAAAGCAACACAAATACGGTACATTAAGCCCCCAGGAAGACATTTTCCCATGGCATACGAAGTAAAAATGAAAGTAAAAGCAGAGCAAGATCCGTTTGCTCTTTATGTTTAGCCGTAAAAGCGAACTCAGCAGAGCTGGATATAGAGGGCTGGAATATTTACTGGTGAGTAGAAACAAAATGACTGTACAATTCAAAGAAAGTCATTTATTTATTGAAATAATTTTGCATTGTATTATGTAATAAATGATAATTGTACTGCGTAATAAATAGTAATTTTGCATTGTATGTGTGATCGTTCCTAAGATCTAAGCAAAAACATGGAAAGATGGAGATTGTTTAGTTGATGAATTCTAATCACCGTTGTAAATTGTACTTTTAATTTTCGGGACCGTCACTGTTCAACATTTAAAAAGCTGAAGTTAAGGTTTTAACCTTATATTTTTCAGTTTGAAATTGTTACTTTCACTTTTGTTTTTAACAGTAACGGCACGTGGCTTCAGGTGACTATAGTATTCACTGTGAATCTTACAATAGACTTCAGACATTAGTAATATCAAGTAACATCAATATCAATAGCAAGACGGCAACCTTACAGCCGCTGCATCATTGTTATTGTTATGCGTTATAGTTTATCCATACTTCTCCCTGGTATCTTTGTTGTTCTTCTTCTGTTGATTTTTATATTAGTCTTACAATTTATAATGCAGTTGAATCCAGAGTAATTTAGTTAATTTATGCAGGATTTTACTCTTCGACAAACCACATGTTGTGTCCTGCGTACACTGGGCAAGTTTTAGATGCTACTTGTAGCTCTACACTGTTAGAATGCACTTCACCACAAGGGGGTAGCATTATCCTTCGGTTACAGCATCCATATACGTAAACGGGAACCTTCCGTCTGTAATCCGTTTCCACCATTTCAGAAGGATGATTCACAAAGCAAGATCTCTCAGTTAGCTCGGCTAATTTAGTATTAAAAAGGTTTAATGGAAATCCAGCACAGTGGACTTGAACTTGATGGGAGTGCATATAGGGGGCCAATGAAGAGAGACAAGGGGCATAACAGGACAGCATTTTAGTCAACTGTCTGCAGTGGATTAACAGTACAAAAACTGCCACTGAAGAGTTGCAGAAATATGGTAGTAAGAATAGTAGCGGTGCTGCATAGTCTGACAAATAAGGACTGATCTTCATCATGCAGTGATAAAGAGTGAATCTACAAGCCTGGAAAATCGGTGCAAAATGGTCAGCAAAAGACAACTGGTCATCTATTATTATCTCTAGGTTGCTGGAAGATCTTGATGGAGGTAAAGTTAACATAGGTTAAGCTGTACAGAAATGCTGTGGTAAATGGGAGTGCTATCAAGGGAGACAAGAAGCTCTGTCTTTGACGGGTTCAGCTGAAGGTGACAATCAACCCATGGCGGCTGCGATGCCAGTGAGGCATGTGAAGGACTGTCTCGAGGAGGGAAGGTTAAATAGAGTTGGATGTCGGTAACATAGTAAATGCAGAAGAAGCCATGTGATGGACCTAGAATGGTAGTGTATATGGTGTAAAGGAGGGGACCAAGTATTGAGCCTTGGGGCATACCAGTTGTTACCTGATGAGACTTAGACACTTCTGCACCCCAAGATACTTGGAATGATCTACCTTAGAGGTAAGGGTCAAACCACCTCTGACTAGTCCCTGTGCTAATCTGCAAGAGGGTGGACAGAAGGATTGGGTAGCTGACTGTGTCAAAGGCTGCACAATGGCCTAGCAGGATAAGAACAGATGACAGAGATGCAGCTCTTGCATATTGCAGGGCATCCACAACAGTCAAGAGGGCAATTTGTCCGCTGCCCAGGGATAGTACTGGGGAGCCAGGGCTGAGAGGGCACAGAGGGTGGAGGAATGGGCATAAAGGGTGGAGGAGAGGGCACAGAGGGTATTGAACCATGAGGTTATTAAAGTTTATTAGAGATTTTATTAGCACTAAGTGAACAGAACTTGTGGAGAAGGAAGGGTAGAGGAGACAGAAGTAGAGAACCAGGAAGGGAAGAGGGAGCAAAGGTTACAGCTGAAGGAGACACAAGGAGTGGTGGCCTCACATAGGAGTTTCTGTGATGTAGAGCAGGCTCAAGCCAAATGAGGTCAGGAAAGCAAGGAAGTTAGCAATCATAAGAACACAGGAACACACAAAATTTACAAAGGAGAGGCGGCCATTCAGCCCATCAAGCTCGTTTGGGGAGAACTCAACAAATAGCTCAGAGTTGTTAAAATCTTATCTAGCTCTGATTTGAAGGAAGCCAAAGTTTTAGCTTGCACTACACTAGCAGGAAGACTATTCCGTACTCTAACTACATGCTGTGTAAAGAAGTGTTTTCTCAAATCCAGTTTAAAATGTTCTCCTGCTAATTTCCACCTATGGCTACAAGTTCTAGTAATTAAACTAATACTGAAATGGCCATTTGGCTGAACAGCATCCAGACCTGTTAAAATCTTATATACCTGGATCATGTCCCCCCTTAGTCTCCTTTGCTCGAGGCTAAACAGATTCAGCTCAGCTAACCTCTCCTCATAAG
The DNA here is from genome assembly GCA_026781065.1 of Mormyrops boulengeri. Lineage (NCBI taxonomy): Eukaryota > Metazoa > Chordata > Actinopteri > Osteoglossiformes > Mormyridae > Mormyrops > Mormyrops boulengeri. Next base: position 6,458,384 of record JAODLD010000002.1, read on the forward strand.
ACATTCCTCTAAGACCAGGAATCATTCTTGTAGCCCAGCGCTGGCATGGTTTACTGAGATGAGTATTCAGGTCCCCAGGGATCACAAGGCAGAACAACAGCATGTATAGGTCTATTACAAATTCATGCCGTCTAACTCAGTTACTTATAATAAATGCATGGTTTGATTTGAGATTTGACATCTAGCGGCAGACGTGCAATATTATAGCCTGGGTAACTGCAAAACCAGCTCCACTAAACTCTTCCCACTACTACTTGTCTTCCTACTACGGCTTGACAAGTTGTATGAGGCTACTGGCTTTTTCATGAGGATAGTGCTCACAATATTGCAAAACAATCTCAGCCTTTGAGTGCACTTGGGGTGTGCATTCCTACAGAGCTGTCCTGGAGTGACCCTCCAAGTCATTGCTCTCCTTCTCCTCCTTTGATAAGACAGTAAAATTATATAACTTCTCACATAAGGATCTGTATTGCAGTAGCCCAGTCTGTAAAACACTGTGAATAAATATATTCATGTTGATGGGAAAATTTATGAATGTTCTTCAATGGTTCTGACAACTGATTTGTACACATATAGCCCATCTGCATACTAATTCTACCCCTTGATTCTGAGGGGTTATGTTGTACAGTCAGTAATGTTTAACTTCCTTTAACAGTTGTTGTTTCTGTAAGTAGGTCATTGTGCAACAGCTGAAGTAAATCGCTTGTGAGGTAATTCATACTGCTGCAGCTAAGACGCGCCCCTCCCCTTCCAGGCCAGTAGACCGATGTCACATGACTGCTGAGAAACAGGGAGAGATTAGAGTGTGACCGACACGTATGCTATCTGCCAACAAAACCCAGGGAGTGCAACAAAGAATCTTTAATATGTATCCATCTGCTTTACAAAGCCATTGGCCAGGGCAGCAGTGAATCAATGCAGAAAGCACGCTAATATTCACACACAATCAGACACCAGTTTGACTAACTGCCTGTCACTGGAACGAGCACTGTTGTTATTCTTAGTGGCGATATCACAATAACCTTGCACTTGATGGCAGTTATGTAAGATGCCTGGCTTTCAAAAATATCAAATTTTGTAACTGTCCAGCTTTTTCGAATCGCTATTAGTCATACTCCTTATTTACAACTTTTTCCCGTTTTTGTGCATATATACTGTAATCTTTATGCTACACGGCACGCACACTGCATACCTCTGCGAGGTGTGGAGCCTCCCCAGGCTTCCTGTAAGTCATCAGATGTTTGCTGCAGAGATTTATACACCATGGCACTGTGCTTCTAAGGAATCTCCTCCAAATATCTTAAAGACAGTTTTTTTGTAACAAACAGCCACCATCATTTTTCATGCTTTTCTTCAGAACAACATGGAATGTTATTGTAAACCATCGACCAGGCAAATTATGGTCCCACTGTAAAACTTTGAATGTGCCTGACATTTGCCTACAGTTTACAAAGTATTTTCACGTGCAGTGTACTTGAATGGCAAGAGGATAATAACCTATGGCTGACAGACCCACAATGCAGTGCAACCCCTCTACATGTACAGTGAAACAATGGAGAAACACCTACATCTAATTTTTAGGCCACAAAGACCTTATTGGGTTTTCAAGGTGAATAAGATGTACTTCTAAAAACAACCAGTTTTATAACCCCTTCTGTTTGATCTTAAAAAAAATTGAGTTACATATTAACTCCACATCTATATTGAGGGTGGTATGCAGTCCATCAGGTTATGTCTCTGTACCTGTGGTCGGAAGGTCACCAAATCAAGCCTGGCTTTGGCAGAACAGTCGCATGCCTTTTGACCCTTAACCTTCAGCTTCATGCTCACTGCCAAGTTTGTTCTCACCTGTCTGTGTGTCATGGAGAGCAAGATGGGGTGGGGAAAAAGAACCCTCCCCCCTAGAGGGATCAATAAGGTGTCTTTAGAACTAAAGTAGGTATAGGGCTAAAATAAAACATAGGATGAATCTTGATACCAAGAATGCAAAGACTGTACTTGTGGTCTTGGCTAGACAGGTCTTGCTAACTTGCCTTCCAAGGATGAACTTGGGGCACAATGAATCATGGGATTAGTCTCATTCTGCGAGGATGCATCCGATGTATTCTTGATATTTTTGGCAGAGCAGGACCAGCATCCGGGGATTTTTACTGTGTTTGTGTACTTGTGCTCTTAGTATTGGAAATGGTCTTCGGCAATGGAAGTGTCACGCCCAGCCCCGATTGCCCTCATGTGGACCACACCTCCTTGTTAACCCCGTGTGGAATCCTCCCGTTTGCCAGCTGTTGTCCGTTTCCTGCTCGTCACCTCTTGTATTTAGTCCACGTTCTGTCTAGTCTTCCCAGATCCGTCATTGTAGTGTCATGGTGTTGTTACGTCCTTGTTCTCTCCGTGTCTGCTTAAGTCATCCTGAAATAAACCCTGTTCTCCCCGTAACCTGGGTTCGCTCGCCCCCTTCCCCGCTCGCCGCACCACCGAACGTGACAGAAAGACGTAAAACAGGTACAAGATCACAAGTGTAGGCAAGTATGTATATTGAGATTCACCCAAGTTCATATAAACACTATGATTGATATACGGTTTTCTTTAAAGCTACACACATTTGTGAACCATGGTGTCAGTACCCCTGACCTGATTTCAGCAGTGCATATAAGAGATCCAGAAAATTTAAGGCAATATATTTAGCTTTGAACCTTAGACCTGGGTGGCATTAGCATCATTAATTAAGACTTTAGTTAGATTTCCCGAGAAACATTCCTAATATCATACTCCTAAAGAAAATATTTAACCCAAGTATCATACATTTTGTAGACAGCATCAATATTGAAATCAAAAAATGGTTTCTTAGTTAAATAAGAGTGCAATGGAAAATACATCAAGAACAAACATTTTGTATGCTTGCCTTTTTTAGGGTTATTGTTGTGGCTTTCCTTCTCAGCCAATCAGGAGTCAGGGGCTGCTCGTATAGATCTTCAGATTGAGTCTTTGTTGCATCCACAAAATTACAGCCCAGGCTGGACACCCTGCAGGAGTGTGTCTCATGCCATGCTGCACACATCATTCATCTGCTTTCTCTTCTTATGAGATACTTCATCACAGGAAAGTCTCACAGCATCGTCTCTTCCTTGTCAGCCCTCCCCCACCCCACCCCCATTTCTTGTGTCTGCATGAGATTTTCCCGCCACCGTTTCCGATTATTTGGTTCTTTGGCTCCCGAAGATGTCCTTGGTCTAGGTGTCTCCCCACCATCATCATCATATGCCATAAGATGTACTGTGGTCAATAGCATCGGCCAGGACAGTACAAGGGGCAAAAAACATGCTTGTCTGGTTACTTTGATGTGATGCTAAGAAGGTTATGTTCCACCTCAAACTACATCGACTAAAAGTTGTTTTCCTAAGGTTACATTTTGTCATCGTGTTACATACCGTAGGTTTATGTTCCATATTGTGACTTAAAGTTGGGGGGGGCACAGTGGCCTCATGCCTCTGCAACCAGGGTTCGAGTCTCCACCATGGCTCCATGTGTGTGGAGTTTGCATGTTCTCCCCGTGTCATCGTGGGGTTTCCTCCAGGTACTCCAGTTTCCCCCCACAGTCCAAAGACATGCTGAGGTTAATCGGAGTTAGCAAACTGCTGGTAGATGTGCATGTGTGACTGACTGGTGACTTACTGTCCAGTCATACTGGTGATACAGTTATTTGGTATGCAAAGCTCTTATTTTATATACTCAATATTGTAATGCAGGAGTGCTACTCAATAAGGCCAGATTTGTGAAGGCAAGACTTTTAATAGTAAAACATCCAATGAAGACGAGGGTGTGAGCTGTGATTAGCTTCCCTGCTGCTTGAAAGTGTGCATTTTCACCAGATGTCATTATTATCTACATCTTTGTGTTTGCAAGATGCTCCATCCCAGGGGGTCTGTGTGAGGCTCTTTGGCAGCGGCTTGTCTCTTGACTTCCATGATACTGTGGACCTACATCCTGAGCCACCAGACAGCCATTGTTTTCCCTCCATAAACATCTGATCATACCTATAGGTCTGCAGCCACGTCCCAGTGTCGCCCTCATGCTTTACCTGACCTCAGCTTTGTGTTTTTGTGCACCTCAACGAATGGCTGCGACGCTATCCTGCAGGTGTCCAGGTTTGAATCTGAGAATGCCCTGTGAGGAACCGGCACCCCTCCCCCCCCCACCTTGATGCTTGTCATCCTGGGCATAGGGTTCAAACTTGCATGAGGCCGCATTGTGTAGGCAGTAATGACAGAAGGATGGATGAGAGCTGATGTAGTGTCACAGTGAGTTGGTTGCCATGGTAATCTGTCTTTGCGGGATTACTGCACAGTCATGCCAACAGAGTCTCTGATCCGAGAAGCAGATTCTCCACGTTGTCCCATGAGTGAGTGTGACAAGAGACCAAAGCGTAGACACATGACTCAAGCTCCAACCAAGCATCAGACCTTCCTATTTTCACTTCCCGCTGTACCATGTTCCTGGGCAGTGCTGAACTGGCAGCTGCCTAATGCACCATCTCCTGAGGGGGTGTCAACAAACCACTGCTCGCGTGGTTTCACTGAAAGCGTGGTTTCAGGTGAGATGATAGCATGAAAGCGTGGTTTCAGGTGAGATGATAGCATGAAAGCGTGGTTTTAGGTGAGATTCTGGTGCATTGCTCCGTAACATCGTTTAGACAAGGTACCACGCAACACATTCCTGCTTTTAATTAAGCAGGGGCATAATTAGAGATGAATGGATTCTGGGGCTGAGTCTTTAATGGGGGACTGATGGCAAACTATTTATGACTTAAGCCAATAAAGACACATTTATTTGGGGGAGGGTAAAAAACCCCTACAATAGGCTTAACAATGTCCCTGATTTTAATTATGGTAGAGTAAGTAATCATGACAGTTAAAACACTGAACAAATATATTGTGCGGTTTCCTGTGCGTTTTGGCAGTCTTTGAACTGATTTTGTGCTGGAAACCATCAGCTGTATGTCACTGGTCACTGTCCGCCGCTGAAATGACCAGTGCCATGAAGCTGCCATCCAGCATGGCTTTTAAATAAGGTCTGGCTTCTGATATGTTGTTGAACTCATCTTTGTCCAGGATGGTCTTTTTTCTCCTCTTTCAAGGAGCTGCAGGCTGTTGGGCGGACGAGAGATCTGTTAAAATATAGTGTTGGTAGTTCCCATGTTTCGAGGTGGTTGGCTGGAAACCTTTGTCATTCAGCAAAAACTGAACAGATTAGCCCGTATGCAGGCTCATTTTGTTCAGTAGGCCGAGACCCATGTATTGAATGAGTGATTTGTGTGAATATGCAGTGTTCCTACTGAAATCCACGGGGTGAAACTGGTGACGTCACGGACAGGGGTAGTTTTTGCTGTTTTTGAGCATCTTAGCTTGTTTTTAGACTAAAGGCCTGCGACAGATATCAATCTTTGGACCCTTATGGAGGTACAAATGCAGAGGGGTATGAATGCTGAGATCGTGCTGTGAGTGTTATGTTATTCATGTAAACTAACAGGAGGTGCACGGGCTAACTAGTGGCCATATTGCAATCGTAACAAATTTTATTAATATTTTCATTTAAGTGACTAATGTTTATTATGCTTATAATGTTTACTAATGGTTAGAATCTATTAACTTTAACTTTCAACTGAAATTTTTTACGTACAATGATTTTTATTGAAACTTTTGAAGTCCGCTGTGCTGCAGATGGGCCACACAAAGGGACCGGGGAGAGGAAGAGGCTACGTTTTGGAAAGTTGCTCGTCAGTTATGACCATCAGTCATGGTGTCAGATGCCAGTGCTCAGTAACATGACTGCTAATATAATGCCCATATTACAAAAAGGGGATAGAAGTAATCCAGCAAACTTTAGGCCAATCATTTTCACTTGCATAACTGGTAAAGTAATGGAAGCCATAATCCAAGGGAAAATGGTAGATTACCTGGATTCAAATAACATTCTGAGGGATAGCCAACATGTATTTAGGAGAGGTAGATCCTGTTTAACTAATTTACTGGAGTTTTTGGAGGAAGGTACAGGAGAAATTGATCACAAAAAGGCCTATGATGTGATCTACTTAGATTTCCAGAAGGTATTTGATGTTGCTTAAGCTGAAAGCTGCAGGGATTTTAGGAACTGTAGCAGCTTGGATCGAAAACTGGTTAACTGACAGGAAGCAGCGAGTAGTTAT
>JAODLD010000002.1:6469465-6498361 GCA_026781065.1 Mormyrops boulengeri
TATATGTCTACATACCACAGTAAAGTGCATACTTTAAAAATAGCAAATCCAGCAGATCAGACGGTAAACAGTCCTGGATGGCCGACTGACTGAAGACATTCAAAGGGTCCCTCATGATTGATGTTCGCTAGAACAAGACGGATTTTTTAGCATCCACAACGGTAAAACAGTCTTCGCCTGAGATCCTGTTAACAATTCGGGAAGTCGTGGGTGGGGGCAGTCAAGCAAGCTGTTGGAGAAAGCTGGAAATGGACCAAGGATCATTCAATCCAGGGCTTTCCTCATTGTCTGCCAAGCTTCTCCTCAGTTCAGTATAAAATCGAACCTCAATTTCTTGTCCTGAAAAAAACAGAACAAAGAATATACTTGGTTGGAAACAGTCACAGAGCAGACTGCAGAACTTCATTGGTAATTATGATAAGATTCTGAGTGCTTGTTATTTGTAAATTCATACTCTGTATGGAATATCTATACAATTATATGCTCCTTGCTGACACACTGATATTAACATTGGTTCCCCACCTTCTTTTTATGGGAAAAAAACAACTAACTCATATTATTATCATGAATATTTTTTGCAGAGCATGAACACACATACATATATACACGCTTCCCAATGGCTTAAACCTTATGGTAATTAATGCATGTTCACCTGAATTGTCACTCCAGCTGTATAGTGAGCTGTCTGACGTGTCTGTACTATCCACGATGTTGCTCTGCAGCCCGAATCCGTTCTGAAAGTCGTCTTGCCATTGCCTTGGGTCCTGCTCCAAGTCTTGTGTAATCTGAAAGAGCTGAAGATAGAATATTCTGTGATACCTTTTCACGACCCACATGAATGTGCAATAGATCTGAGCAGAAAAATTCATACAACATAATATAACGACATACCTCAGCTGTTACTTTATCATCAAAATCTCCAAAATCTTGACCATCAAAATCTGGAAAACGGAAGGCAGAAAAAATGGTTAGAAACATTCTATAGACAGTAGTCTGCAGCAGTGACAGTAATCTGTATCCTTAGACTGAAAATGTCAATATTCACATTTTGTATATTTGTACTAATGACAATTCAGTTCAGCAGAAACAAATTAGTTCTATCACATGAACATTATGAACAGTGACACCACAGCCTATGATGTGTCTGGTACCTGGGGAGTGGCATGGTGACACTTGGAAGAGGTGTTGGATATCCTTACTGTCTGGATCTTCAACTGATCCTTCGTCCGTCGAATATAGACTGCTTGAAATGTCCATCTCTAAAAACAAAATAGATTTGTTAAACCATATGGCTGCATCTCAGTTTATTTGCTGGGAGTAGCAGGTAGCCGCGATTATGCCGTCCAAACAAGTAACTACCCTAACATGCCGTTCGGAGTGAGAAAAATAAAACCCGCCCTTAACATGAGTTTTGGCCTGGTGGCGGACTGTCTGCTCGTTCTGATGGCATGGAAATAAAATAGCCTTAAGATAGAGCAGGCAGACCATTCCTCTGTGCCGTACCTGACTGGGGAGACTGCTCAATGCTGCCAGGTACAGACACACGCTCCTCATTCTGTGGACTGTGACAACTGGGTTCCTCATTGTCAAGTTCCCCCTGTAAAGCAGGTCCCCAAAATAAGACATTAGTGAGTCCAGTCGAAGCTTTAGATAGGATGCCCCCATTTGTTAATCGTTAATGCTTAAAAAAATGTAAATATACTTGCCTTGCTCTTCATCTTTTGCTTAGCTTCCCTAGTCCGCGCTTTCTTCTCTGAGGATAAAAGGAAGACGCCATCTTGAAAACTGTGCATCAGTCTCCTCATTTTATTTTAGCACTTTTTTTACGTTTTTTTAATAAAGCAGCTAATGCATCTGAATGGTGCTCTACCTTTTTTCTTGGACTCATTCTGCAGCATTTTATAAACCCTGACGGCCCCACAGCCTTTGTTGACGCTTTTGTCTTTGACCTCTACGATGTCTGGCAGGGAATTCATCGCACATCGGAAATTGGCTTTCCACGTTTTAGGATCCGGATCAGATATTCCTGCCTTGTATTTTCCTAAAACAAAAAAACCAAGACAAAAAAAAAACACATGCTTAATGCTTTATAACAATTTTTAAACCATGTTTATGTTTTTCAACAGTGGCTTGTTTTATTACTGTAGAACATCTTTATTGTCTCTGTGATCTTACCTGTATGAATCGCCCACTGTTTAAAAAGACTGGCATCTTTTTCCATCTCCCAGCCATGGCGGGCAGCATGCTTCCAGGGAATGGAAAATATCTTCTTATCCTAGATATTATCACAAAATCAAAAATGTCAGGCATTTCAGTATTGTCTTCTAAGGTTTAAGTTAAAACTAATATACTTATATTTGAGTTTCTCAAGAAAACAAGGTAAAAACATTGGAATGCAATGGTTGAAAAGTACTATACCTTGTCCAGCCACACTAATCCAGGGATAGTTTGGGATTCAAGGCGATCTTCCAACCACGCCCTCATTCGCATACGTGCCACAGGCATGACTGACCGATACAGGGAGGGGGACAGAGAGAGAGATATGCCAAGTATCATTAGAACATTTATTTACTACGGAAAAAGATGATGCAAAAATTACAAGATGGGATCGTTCTAATTATTACAGCACTCCACTCGTTTTATAGTCTTTTCTTCAGGGCATACTAAAGCACAGATAACATTCATAACACCACGCTTCTGCACAAGAAAATTTGGCAGACAGCCTGAAATATTAGGTGGTCTTAGTGGGGACCAAACAATTAACGTGCTTGATGCCCATGACCATTAAAACATTTTTAGTAGTTTGACCACTACTACTGGTACAGTCCAAAACCCTTTGTGCATCTATTGCCTGTTCGTAATTTACAGGAACTGGGTGGTGCATATGAAGACAAACATTCATTATGTGCCAAACAGGAAGAGGTATGCCTTAAGAAGACAATACTTGGTAGCTGCTTTCTGATGCTAACTGTCTTATGTGCCAACAAGACTCAATATTCACAGCTTTATGCACTACAATGGATACAATTTTACAGCGCTGACATTACTTACAATAATTAACACGCAAATGCATATATCGTTCGCAGAACTGACCGGATTTATAATAATAATGTCTGTACGTATGTATATTGCAATGCAAAATAACAATAAAACGGAAACACTTAGTCGAGCTCTAAAAATCCCACGATTACAACGCACGCTTTATCAAGTAAAGTTACTGACGTGCACGAGGTTAAATGCAGTGACACAATTTCAGAATTTCAGTTTTAGAAATTAGTTTAAAAAGTAAACATAAGACTTGGATTCAATTCAATAAAAAACAAGACAAGATAACACACATGCAATACAAAAATGGCATTAGTATCCACCAGGTATGTACGTATTTTTATTCATCTGAATAAAAGGATGCACTCCATATATGTTGAACATTAATGGCATGCGATGACCTTTTTGTTGGATGCAGACTCTCAAAACCCTAAATAAACTTACTGTGCAACGACGTATATGACTGGTTTCCTTTGGAAATTGAATAGTCCGCTCTAGCTGTGCGCTTCTCTCACATCCAACGCTGGCTCCGACAAAAGTGACGCTCAGTGGGAAGCGCGACTCTTTTAAAGACGAGGACGGGATTCCCCGCACGCTCACGTGACGGCCGTGTTTGGGGCGGCTCCCGCGCGCCGGCCAGGGCGCAAACATGCCGCGAGGCGGTGTGATTTCCGAGAAATCAGCACATTGTCTACGGAGGATGACGGCGACCGCGACTGCACGGGGACCGCGGGCGCGTGCGCGCGCGCGTGCGAGCACGACCGCGACGCTTTCCTCTGCCTGATTTAGTAATGACATGTATTTTAAGAAGCATGTAGAATATAACAGTAAGTACAATAACTGTCGACTGAGGTGCCTAAAATAAAATTTTAAATCTCAGGCTAGACTAATTTAAACGCCATATATTTCATGTCTATCATATTGTCGATATAACTACGTACATGATATAAATACACAACAATGCTGGCTGCCCTCCTCGGTTTTTTGTAAACGGCGCCTAACAGGGTATAGAGCGACTTTCCGGGAAATGCTGTAATATTTATATGGAGCCACTAGTGGCGCTATGGACCCTTTCATATCGGGACACTTTTCCGAATTCAGTGCGAAGCCGGTAGCGATCTGTCCTTGATGCAACCATTAAAGTGATTACACTAAACAAATATAATTGACCTTTAAAGACACGAACAGTGTCAAAAACAAATAAAACTTAACTTGGAAGGAGTACAATAATATTTATGTTTCGGGATATAATCAACTTTACCTCGCATTAAAATTGACTATATTATCTGAATCTGTAGCGATTCGACGCGTACAGTAGTTACCGCAGTTTCCGACTCACTCAAATGTCTATTTCACCTTTTCTTAATGCACTTTTTAGATTATAGTAATGTTTATTATCGCCCGCGCCGCGTACATTTTGGATTCTGCGCAGTAGCAGGCGTGGCGCTCAGGGAACTATGGTATTTTCCGACGGGTTTTTCGTTCCGGGAAAGCACAGGGGTTTCCCGTAAAGGTTTAAGCATTGTCTTTTGGAATATCGATGTTCATTTAGGATTTAAAAGTACCGATATTTTAACCGCGCACTATAATTGGAAGACCCAGACCACCGATGCACGTTTTGCAAAAAGTATTTTTAAAGACGTTTAACAATTAAAATCAATAAAAAAGATAAAGTGTGAAAAATAACAGAAAATCATATTTACACGTTTGGTACGTCACCTATATCCCACCTGTACGTCACCTGTAGTGGATAAAAAGTTTGACATGGATATTATGCATAGCATTCTAACATCCTCTTATGTGCCATATATATTGAACCAGATTGCAGTAGTAACATTATTTTTGCGTATATTGCAAGTTTTTACTCATGCATATACTATATATATTATTTTTGCATGTACTCCTCTGAGAAAATTAAATGGAACAGCACTAAGAATAGAATATAATTTCATAACAATAAGAGTAACCAGGGGTGTTGCAAGGTTCTCGAGCCGTTTGGAGTTCTCACACTGAGAGCTACGTGAATCATTCGGGGCTGGATCGGTTCCTCCGGAGCTGCAGCTGCAGTGTCCCATGCTCGTGCCGCATGTGATGGCAGCAGGGCAACTGGCCCTAATGTGTCAGAGCCCCAAGGTTGGAGGTTGGAATCCTGGCCCTGTGCATGTTCTCCCAAATTCTAGAAGATTTCCATCCTATATGCCAGTTGAGTAATTATGTCTTAAGCTCATTTCCTCCAGGAACACTATCTGACCCTGCTCTCTGATCTTGGCTTGTACATTGTACATCTGCTAAGTAAATATATGCATATTGTCATTTGGATTTCCTCCCGCAGTCTAAAGACACACCGGTCAGCTAACTGGTGTTTCTGAATGGTTTACTGTGTACGCTGCGATGGAGAGCCATTCTCTGCAGGCGGCACATCTACCTTGCTCCCCTTGTAGGGAATAATAAAAGTATTCTGAATCTGAATCTCTATTTTACTAGGAATAGTGTCTCGGTTGCCTCACGTCCCTGTCCAGGATGATGGCAATACTACGATTTCATGCAGAATGTATAATAATAATAATCATCATCATCACTTTATTAATCCCCGTGGGGAAATTGTCTTTACGTCTCCCTCAACTTGCTCTTTGCAGAGTAAGTTGTCCACGAAGGGCAGCCACCCGGGGAGCTGGGGGTTAAGGGCCTTGCTGAAGGACTCGCAGACGTGCTGAAGCTAGGTTTGAACCAGCACCCTTGTGGTTACAAGCACACAGGCTTCTGCTTTCACTCCGGCAGCCTGTCTTACTGCTTCAGGAGTGACATGAGTAAGCAGGAGGGAAATCCTCCGCTGCAAAATGCTGCCCTCCTGACCTGTGGGCCTTAGGGTAGCTGCAGTGAGTCACTGTCGTTGGAGCACCATGCGATACTCCCTGTCCTTCCCCTCACATGAGGAGAGCTTGTAATTGGGGCATCTTTTGGTGGGCTATTCACAGTTTATGCCTAGTCAGTATTCATCGTTTGTGAATTTGTTAAACCTTCAGCCCTTTCAGCGGGCATTAATCCATAATCGTGCTGTGGAGGTCTTACTATCATGGACAAACAGTAGTATTGGCATGAGTTCACTCATATTACAATCTTACTTTCACACATTTTAATGTTTGACGCCGAAAACAAAATACGCTCATTGGAAAGCCCCTCTTCAATGCCATATTCTGGCTTCATTTTTAATCGCTGTTTTAATGCAGGTTGTTAATTGCTTCTCAGAGGCAACACAGAAATCCACTCATTTGCAGGAAAACATGTCTTCCTCTGTGCCATACTTATGCATAAGTGCTCATGGAAAATGGTATATCATTTGAGTTCTTGCTCCTGTGCAAATGCATTGTATGTGTGGAGATGATAAGTATTTCAGATATGAAGATTCACGAAACATCAAGCGTTCTGCCTTCTGTACTCAGCCAGACAGCTGGGCTGGCAGACAACTATATCAGACTGCTTACAATGTGGTTTGACAGCTTAATATGAAGTGAACCGTGAGAAAAGTTAGCAACTGGTCTGCAAAATGAGACATATTTTTAAAAACTTTGCAAATAAAATTAGAATCACTGTATGCTCCAGTTAGATTAAATAATAATTTCTCCATCAAATTCCTTTTTTTTTTGAACACTGGCATTTATTTACAGTGTCATTTACTCACCGATTCTCTGCTTGTGTTATGTTTGGTTTGGCACTTACAGTTGTGCTTGTGTACACTAGGTTGTAAGTCATTTTAACTGTAAGCTTGCATGAATGAAATACATTTCCATCAATGCGCCCATTTTTAATAACTACTTAGCAAGTCCACCACTAACACCCTTGGCATGCAATGTGCAAACGAGGGCCCGTGGCCTACAAGAAATATTGCTGACACTATGTCCTTGTTTGAAAAACAAGATCCTTGAAAACGTCAACAGGCAACATCGCTGCAAAAATGAGAAACCAGCCTATCTGCATTGCTTTGTTGATGGAACGTCTTGCATGACTTGAGGTCCGTATTGTGTGTCAGTAATTATTTATATTTGAAATATGTGTGAGTGTGTAGTATCCTGATCGTTCTAGCTATAAAATAATATTACCTGCAATACCACTCCACACCATTAGGACTGTTGTCGACTTTTGGGGGAAGTCAGACAAGTGTGCAAAAAGTACCTGGGGGGGGAGTTGGGAGAGCGTGAGTGCAGGCTGTAAAAAGTAGTAAGTCCGTTCCCCAATAAACGCACTAGTGAATAGTGATTCCTGTGAGTGTTATCGATCGGCCAAACACCAAGTTATCACAGAGTGATATGGACTTTCTAGTATTAACTTTTTTGCTAGATCACGTCTTCTCCATTTTAAGTCTGTACAGGTTTGTTTGTACTTTGTACAACTCTGAGTGAACTTTAGTCTTTCATAAAGTTATTTTATGTCACGTCACAAAAAGAAGCGGCAGGCATTGTATTATGTGCATTCATGCTGCTGCTTGTTCTCATCATTGAGCGCTGGAGGTCTTTGTTAATGGCGACTTATCTTGCAGTTTTACTGACCACCAGGTAATATGTTTAGCAGTTTCTGCGAGACATCTGCTGGCGCAATGCCGCTGCGGTTTGTGGCTCAGTGTGCCTTAGCGCCACATCCTGTTTTGCGTGATAAAGCAGAGTGTGGGAGCGCTGCAGAGAAAAGCGGAACTGGCAGAGTATGTGTACTCTCCCAAGGTGCAGTCTGGGTACTAGCCAGTGCTATCCAGTGCTTCCCATGCGGCAACACAGCTGCTCTTTGTAGTGCTTCGGGTCACAGAGGAACGTCACCAATAGGGCTCTGTCTTGTGATTAACCCCATAACTTCAATTATATTCTACATACATGCAATATTCTTTTCATTCAATAATGGTTAAATGGAATTGTTAATGGCAACACAACTGCTTGAACAAGGAGGAAAAGTACAATTACCATAACAGGGAAAAAAAATGTTCCGAACTTGTAGCTGTTAAAAATTCGGTACTTGTTTATTTACTTCGGAAAGATCTGGGCTCACATCAGTGTTACTATTACCTTTGCCCCTAATGTTTTGCAGCAAAGTTCTTGTCAAATTGCTCCCCCTTTTGGTGTGAATACATGTGTGTCAGATCATCCTTGGAGCAACAAAAACATGGTCAGTGTGCATGTTGCTTTTTATGGGCCCCGATGACCAGGGCCAGGTTCATTATCGGGGGGGCCTAGGCTGACATCAGGTGCCGGCGGATCCATCTGCAGTCCAGATTTAATAAGTGTGACCATTCCATTTTTTTCTGACATTTGCCAGGACCTTGGACCTGGATCTGAATCGCCCACAACACATTTTAAGACCGTGTATATGCGGGATTCGAGCTGCTGATTCTGCGCTCGCAGACACAGCGCCCTAACCCACTGAGGCACATACTGTACCATCCCCCAAGGTGGCTGAGTGGGGCACTCTCACCCGCGAGGCCAACGTGATAACCCGCAACGCCAAGGAAACCAAAGTCAACGACTTTTCTTTTTTGTGTGTCTTTTGTCTCCTCTGCAGCACACTGTCACAGATCCTCCAGTGAATACAGTGTACTGTGCCTCCGTAACCACTTCCCTAATTCAGAGTTACAGGGATCAAGGATAGAGTGCCAACCAAAGCCACCATGCTGCTCACATGCAGTAATGTTTATATGCTGAAACCAGAGGCGGGTCTAGTAATTTTTAACTGGGGTGTTCCAGGGGCGGCGCAGGTATGCCCAAAGGTGGCCATAGTGTATTGCTACAGTGCACTCACAGCGCACAGAATTTTCTATATGCATTGATATCCTAGTAATAACAGACTGAAATATAAATGAATAGGCCAAATGCACACATAATTGTTGATGGTCAGTCTCCTCTTTCGCATTAGCCTAGCATTGACAATGACAAAGAAATAGAGCTTCTGTCTGAGGTAGGTCTACCACGCAATACAACAGATACAGTAGAAATCACGAGTAGAAAGAAATTAACTGATAGATGCAACAAATGTGTCACAGACGTAGGAAATGTGTAGTCATGTGCAGTGTCCTCTGGATAAGGTGGTTAGTGCTGGTGGTAAAACCAGATTTATAAAGGGGCTGGTAAACAGTTCAGAGTCCTAACAGCTTTGGGAAAGAAGCCGTTACAGGACCTGGCAGAGGAGCTCGGATGTTGTTGTACCTTCTGCCAGTTGGGAGGGGGACAGAGAGGAAGGGGTCTTCCACAGTGCTGGAGGCCTTGAGGATGCAGCATTCGAGGATGATGTCCTCAATGGAGGGTAGCGGGGTCCTGATGATTTTTCCATCTGCCTTCACTATGACAGAATGAGGCCTCAGTCCAGGTTTCCCTTTCCCTGCTAACACGTGGTTATATGCATGATGATGACATCATCATAGTTATGTGCCTGATGATGTCATCAAAAGCTCTCGAATTAAAAGCAGAGCAGCTGAGAAGGTGCTGTCGAAATAAGGAGGCTCTGTGGGGGTCCCGGAGTTTCATACATGCAGGCCCATCTCTGTCTTCCAGCTGTTAGACCAGAGCTCAGTGATATTAGATTTCAGCAGAGTAAAAAGAGGGATACCGATGGTGCTTAGGGCTAAGCTCTGCCTCCTGAGAAGGTGGAGTTACACCATGTGTCTCTTTATCTAACACCACCTTTTCATCTCATATAAACAACAGGGAAATTCCAATGTTACCTAAATGAGTCTTAGGTTTGTTCAAGAGGCTAGAGACCACAACAGTTTTTAAGTGTTTTATTGTAAATACAGGTTATAGGAGTCCAACTGGTGATAATAAATCAATAATCGTCATCATTTTTGATGACTCAGTGAGCACAACATGGGTGTGTCCATGCTTGTGTGTGTGTGTTTGGTAGCATAAATTCACTTCATGGCGTAATCCGTACAGTGTACCTGTCATATGATTTTTTTTCCTGTTCTGAATGCAAGTGTATCAAGAATTTCAACCTTTGTGAAGCAATCAATGCATCTAACTTCAAAAGCTTAGTATGTCCCTCTGGCTGAAAGTTTCCAGCAGAAATTCTGCCTTTACAATTTCTCCCTCTCTTATACACAGGTATATACAGTGATATCTGGACACAGTTTGGACTGAACCTCTTGGAAAGTGACCTTGTGCAGGTTCGCTCCAGCATCTCACTGTTGCTATTACCATTCGCCTAACATGTGACTCCACCAACGGTCAGCACCGTGATTAAAGACTTTCTCTAATGTACTCCACCTTATGTTGTGGGCTTCCCGGAACACAGTTCAGCCTTGCAGCTGGCCTGTGTGGGTAAGATTTCACAGCATCTAAATGTGATCTATTTACCGACTTGCATGTCACCTGCATTGGTTCTGCCCACCCCCCCATAAACAGTGTGGGTGTTTTTGAAATTCTCATGTGGAGGTTTTTCAGGAGTAAGCATCAGGAAGGCATTCTTAGTTAGTGTTATCGTATTTACAGAACACTGTTTGGAAGAGAATATTATTGTGAGGAAATATGAAGCAACTTAGGCATATTGCGCCATCTAGTGGCAGAATAGATAAATAAATATACATATATATACACACAGGTTTGTCATTATATTTTTGTGGGGACTCTCCATTCATTTCTATGGTGAAATCTCTAATCCCAACATGACGACCTTAAGCCCCACCCAGTCCTAACCTTAACCATAAGTAATCAAACAAAATACGAGACTTTTGGTGGTTCTGGATTGCATTCACAGACCTTTGTGGGGACCTGAAAAATGGTCCCCACAATGTCACAATAACATGTTTTTATCACATTGTGGGGACTTTTGTTCTGTGAACGTTTTCCACAAGATTTTGCAATGTGTCTGTGGGATTTTTTGCCCGTTCATCCAGAGCATTTGTGAGGTCAGGCACTAATGTCGGATGTGAAGGCCTGGCTCATAATCTCCATTCTAGTTCATCCCAAATGTGTCTGAGGGGGTTGAGGTCAGGGTTCTTTGTGGGCCAGTCAAGTTCTTCCACACCAAACTCACCCAACCATGTCTTTATGGACCTTGCTTTATGCACAGTTTTACTTGAACAGAAAAGGGCCTTTCCCGAACTGTTCCCACAAAGCTGGAAGCATGGAATTGTCCAAAATGTCTTGATATGCAAGGGGGGGTCATCTCCATATTGACACCTATGGGTTTAAAATGGGGTGTCATAAAAGTTCCTGTATGTTTAATGGCCAGGTGTCCCAATACGTTTGTCTATTTAGTGTATAAATAAATAATAAAAAATAGATAAAATAATATTTAGCTAGGGGGCAGCACCATGGCACAGTGGTTAGCACTGTATGTGTATGTGTGTGTGTGTGTGCGTGTGCGTGCGTGTGTGTGTGTGAATGGTGTGTGAGTGTGCCCTGCGATGGGTTGGCGCCCCATCCTGGGTTGTTCCCTGACTTGCACCCATAAGTTCCGGACCCCCGTGACCCTGAATAGGATTAAGTTAAGATAAACTTGTTATTCTTCCACTGCTTTCTGTTTTGTGAGTTTGTTAGCAAATTAACACAGACAGCACACACATTGTTGCAATGAAAGACTGCTTTGCATGGAACGCTGAAGGATGAAAAGATGAGGCAGTATGTCATGGCAGAGTCGACACACTTTAAACAGGTAAATATCTTACTTTCTCCTGGAAATAGGCACAGATTTCTGTTGCATATTGTGTCAGATGGCACATATTTTTGCTGCCTGTTGTTCCCAGTGGTTCTGTTGGCACATTCTCTGCCGGATGCACCCATTCCAGAGTCTGTCCGCATCACAGCAGATGTGGACGGGTTCATCTGGCTGCTGCCCAGAGATGACCTGTCTCTGACAAGCTTGGTGAGAAGGCTCTTCTGCCTAACCTGTTTTTCAGCTGGTCTCACTCCATGCATCCGCCATATAAACTTCCTCAGTTTCTCCTTGTTCTACTTGCTGTATTCCTACAATTTATTTATGCATGCGATGGTCACATTATTCATGTCCATTTATAATACCTCTATACCCGCCGCTCTATCTCTATACCCACCACTCTATCTCTATACCGACCGTTCTATCTCTATACCGGCGCTCTATCTCTATACCCACCGCTCTATCTCTATACCAGCCACTCTATCTCTATACCCGCCCCTCTATCTCTATACCCACGCCTCTATCTCTATACCCACCGGTGTTCTGTTATGGTGCAAATGCAAGGCTTATAAACAAACTAAGATTGTCCAAAAATATACTGAAATTGAAACATTATGGTACTTTTTTCAGTTGCCTCTATTGTACCCAAATAGTCAAAACTCTGTCAGCGTTCATGGCTCGTTTGAGCAGATGTTCCCTATTTGACCTACGTAGATCTCTGCTCCTCGGCCCTTTTCCCTACATCAGCTTGCAGTGTGTCGCCTCCCTTGGAAGGCCGCTGTATTGCTGCCTGAATGCCTACGGTCGGGCCAGAGTGCATGTGAACTCACAGGCCAGTACAGGTCTACTGCTTTGTTTTCCTTTTGAAAAAGTCCTGTATGATGATGTCTTTTTTTTCTGATGTTCCAAATGCAGAGGTCCTGCTTGACTTACATTACAGTTAATAATATACTTACAAACTTAAAAGTTCATCTAAAATTAAAATTTTCTTAATTATAAATTAACATCCAGCTTTTTTAATGCAAAATGTACATATTCTACTGGTTTTTGTGCCTAAACTAAATAAATGATTTTGCTTTGATATAGACAGCAAGCAGGACAAGGAGACAGGACCCCACAGCATCTAATAATGAAAGGACAAGGGGACAGGACCGCACAGCATCCAATAGCTAAAGGACAAGGGGACCGGACCGCACAGCGTCAAATAGCTAAAGGACAAGGGGACAGGACCATACAGCATCCAATAGCTAAAGGACAAGGGGACCGGACCACACAGTGTCCAATAGCTAAAGGACAAGGGGACCGGACCGCACAGCGTCAAATAGCTAAAGGACAAGGGGACAGGACCATACAGCATCCAATAGCTAAAGGACAAGGGGACAAGACTGCACAGTGTCCAATAGCTAAAGGACAAGGGGACAGGACCCCACAGTGTCCAATAGCTAAAGGGCAAGGGGACAAGACTTCACAGTGTCCAATAGCTAAAGGGCAAGGGGACAAGACTGCACAGTGTCCAATAGCTAAAGGACAAGGGGACCGGACCGCACAGCGTCCAATAGCTAAAGGACAAGGGGACAAGACTTCACAGTGTCCAATAGCTAAAGGACAAGGGGACAAGACTGCACAGTGTCCAATAGCTAAAGGACAAGGGGACCGGACCACACAGCGTCCAATAGCTAAAGGACAAGGGGACAAGACTGCACAGCATCTAATAGCTAAAGGACAAGGGGACAAGACTGCAGTGTCCAATAGCTAAAGAACAAGGGGACCGGACCGCACAGCCTCCAATAGCTAAAGGACAAGGGGACAAGACTGCACAGTGTCCAATAGTTAAAGGACAAGGGGACAAGACTTCACAGTGTCCAATAGCTAAAGGACAAGGGGACAGGACCCCACAGCATCCAATAGCTAATGGACAAGGGGACAAGACCCCACAGCGTCGAATAGCTAAGGGACTTTAAAGTGGAAACCTGAAGGCTAAAAGGGAGGCAAGAAACATGCTGAAGGGGCCTCTAAATGAAATAAATACGGCTCAGTGAAACCCAAGAGCACTATACATTTGGAAGAGACTTCCTTCCTGCAAGCCCACCACCCAACACCCAGTTACTGATTATACATTAAGACAGTGGTTCACAACCCAGTCCCAGGGAGGGAGCAAAAATGTGGACTGTCTGGGGTCCCTGAGGACTGGGTTGTGAACCACTGCAAGACGAGGGTGATACTCCCGGTTAGGGTGTAATAGAGCAATACATTCATGCACCCTTTTCACAATAAACAGTAACTGCTGATTCTCTTTACAGCACTGGGCTGGGAAAGTCAATGAGAATTTTGGGTTATCAGGATTGAAGAACAATGATGACATCACTGCACAGAAGCAAATCTCTTCTTGGAGGGAATGCAGAGAAGGCGGTCTTGTCTAGGATGTGTACTTCAGATACTCTCAGGATTTAGAGGGGCCGCCTGGCGTCCCTGGAATCTGAAAGGTGGTACCTTACAGTACTGCAGCAGTATACTACTAATCCAATATTAATGTGGCACTATTACTTCTTCTGCATGCTTTACACAGTATATGCAATATTAGTAATATAATTTTAGTACTTTAATTATATAAGCATAATGCAGTAATGATGTTGTTAATTGTTAATTAAACCATCTATCTTGATTAGGAAAAATTGTAATTATCATTCAACCATTAAGATAATTTCGGATTATCAACATATTATTGTGTGTGAACCATAGAGGATTTTTTTCTGACTATTGCCTGCATTCTGTCTTACGTCGTCTTAACAGAGAACCTATTAATCCAGGGTTTACTCAGTGCAGAAACATCTTGATGCAAATACTTCTCTTGAGTCACTGGAGTTAAAGGTCACGTCTAAATATCCGTACATCCATCCATCACGTTAATTCTGCCCCCTGCATTGGCGCTAAGTAGGCCATATTTAAAAAGGCAGACCGTATTCCCAAAATGGTACATACATCGTCTGAAGGAGTCACCAGGAACTGCAGGAACCATGATAATGCTTGCTGTAAACCGGAATTCCTAATGAAAGTGCCTAAAGTTGAAATGAAGGTGACTAAATTTATGAATTACACAAAGTTTTAAAATCATTCACGCTGCTTTAACATCTCAGATCACAGAGAGTCTCGTCTTTCATATCCCTCTTTCACGGCACTATTCTGGTCTTTCAGTACTTTCCACAAGAGGAACGCAAGTGATTTGAATAATTCCCCCAGTCTCTTTGTTAGCTGGAAGATACCGAGAAAACAGGTGTATTTGTGTGGGATCTGTCCCGCCAGCTTCCTTATGCTTTGCTCTCTAAGCTGGAGACAGGTGACCATTGCGACTTTCCCTGTATATTCACTGGGAGACGTCGATGTACAGACACACGTCCGCCGGACGAGAGGCTGATGGAGTTCAGGAGAGGCTGATGGAGTTTGCAATTCATTCCTTGAGCCAAGAGAGACAGTGATGATTCATTTCAGGCTTGGGTGGGAAACCTTAAAAACCCAGACTTCATGCAATGACTGTTTCCTGCAAAGTCTCTCTCTTTCCATAATTATTACATGGTGCCCTCTCTGTCAACCTGCTCTGCATCCTAATATAAATGGCATAAATGTCCCCAGGTTACACGCTGCTGACTAAGATCTTGAGGATATTTTATTACTCCCAGTTCTGCTGCTGAAGGGATGGAATCATCTGAATTCTTTTGTACTGCAGAATTTATCATGCATTTGACAGACTTCTGTGGCGTATGTGCCTTACCAGACAGAGATTACAAATGGGGGAAAATATCGGGCTGCCGTTTGCAGTGGAATAACTGGGGACTCGTTTTACCGTCTGCTGATATTTCCTAGTGCTCAGTCACATTAGGCTGAGTTGAAGGAGCGATGAAGATGTTTGGTCTGCTGGAAGCGTCACGGCTGGATACCGAAGCTAAATATTTTCATTCTCACTGCGCTGCCTCTGCCCCTGCCACTGCTGCTAATTTTAGGAGGTTACGTCATCGCCAGGACGACGGCCCTGCAACCCCACTCCCCCTGCTGACTCCCCCCTCCACACACACACACACACACACACACACACACACACACGCAGGGGCTGGCTCGCTTTTTTTCTGCCCTTAGTGCCGTGGAACCCTCTCTCTGTCATCAGGCTGGTTTTTCAATGCTGCCACTGAGCAACTGGGCTAGCAAGCCCAGTGAAAACAGCAGCTCCTCTCCTGGGCCCGTCAGTCTCACATTTCGGCTTCTGCAGTATTTTCTTTTAATATAGATGTGTATATATTTTTAATAACCCTATGTATATCTCGTTAAAAATAATTTTCAGGGTTTCGTGATTTAAATGCACTGCATGAACATATTTTCATTTACTATAGACTGTTAGCAACTTTGCCTCGTCCCCTACAAGACCAGTGTCCTGAGCAGAGGTTTATAATGTCTCTTAATAATGGCACGGTTTAACCAAATTAGGCCAGTACATTTATAATAGGTTTTGTTTATGGCCATCTATGTCATGTCCACTCACATGTTTTGCTTACTAGCCATGAGCACCGGTTTGGGAAGCACAGGTATTCCTGGGAGGAAACCTCTGGTTAATGTTAGAGAGAGTGTGTCTTTGTTTTGTAGAGAAATGTATGACGGGGAGGAGAGAGAAGCGAGATGGAGTTCTGTGTGTGACAGTGGGCGTGAGGCTCAGCGGGGGCGCTGCAGCAGGCGATGCGTGGGGTGCCGTTTCCCAGACCCTACGCCTTACATAAAAGATGAGCACGAATGCGCCATTCAGAGGCGTCTTCTGCCTCGGAAAGTCAAAGGTATCCTCTGTGAGAAGCTGCAGTTTAAAAAAAAAAAGATAAACTATTTTTGGGCAGTTAGAGTAAATTGTCAGCCTTCATTATATTTATAACTGTGCCCAGCACACTTCTAGGCAAACAACATCCTGTGTCGTCCTCTCATTGGCCGCTGCTAAAAAAGATGATGTCATCTTTACTTGAGGGGAAACTGAGAGCAAAATAAAATTTTATTCCCTTTACTGAACTGGTGCAGTGGATGATTAAAGGTTTAAGGCACACATTTCATCTGCTGAAATAGGTCTTTCCAGTTCTCTAACTAAGAGTGTTGCTTCTTCTCTGTGATGCCGTTGATATTTAGGTCATGGCCGTTGATTTTGCTCTGTCTTACCATTTAAGCGTGAACAAAAAGCCTCACACATTAATGCACTTTCATCCCGCAAACACAGCCCTGCCTTCAAACGGGCTTTTTTATGGTTGAAGCCTTTGCAGGAGGAAATTCTATTTGCATATTTACATGCATTTTGTTTGATTTCAGCAGCACTGGCTGCTTGTTATGCGCATCTGTGGGTGATTCATGAATTTACTTTGTTATTTTCTTTTTCTTTTATTTTTTTGTTGGAGCACAAATGTGTGGAGCCCTGTGTGCCTCTCGATCAATAAGGACGCTCTCTGCTCTCTGCCAGACAGCCAATCCGTCTAATGCAGTTTCCCCCGACGCTCGATCCCCTCTCTCTGCACAGGTGATGTCATCCTTTTCTACTCCCCTCCCCTCCCTCTCCTCTCCTTCTCAGTTGTTCCATCTTGCGGCGGAGTGTCGAATCGATGGGCGGTTCTCCTGGGGGAGAGCTGCCGACTGCTAGTCGGGGATGTGCACAGAGGAGCAGGCAGATGCTGCCGGTCTGGTCCAGGAGATGGACTGGCGCACCAGTGCTGCTGTAGCAAGGTAGCTGCAGTGTACTGGGAGCTGGGGCTGCCGTTGGACAGGCATAGGACTGCTGACTTGGGCTCATTAGTTCTCCTTTCCTCTCTCCTGTTTTCTTTCTCCCTCTCTCTCTCTCTCTGAAAAGGCTCACATAGGTGACACTGAAAAATACCCTTTTCATCTTTTTCCTTCTGATTCTGGGAACTAAATATTGGACACTGCAAGGATGCCGAGGATTCGCAGACTGTGGCAGAAGATGACTTTCCTTGCTGTGGGATAGCATGTGCGGGAGGGTCTCTACCTGTTTGCAGGTGACAAGCGGGGCACAGGGATGAAAACGTCCACGGACTGACCGATCGACACGTACCTTTGAGATGTGAGAATTCTGGATGTGTGATATCTGCAGTGGTAACGGTCGGGCTGCAAGCCACGCACTCAGCCTCCAACAGATGAAAAGCAGAGAATTTCCTGTCTGCAGTCTGGGGCTGAGTGGAACTGGCATTTGCAACTTTTTTGATTATTCCATCATTTTATAAATTAGACTCTTTGTATTTTCTCTGGCACCTTACCAGCAATTCATAGACATATCATAACTGGCTTTTAATTTTTGGACTTTAAATCGACTCCCACTGCCATGGTTCCCTAAGGAGTCTCCTGTTCAACCTGAGCTCAGAACCACCACCTGATCTGTGTTGGCTCGGACCTTCCTTTGAAAGGATAAACTTCGGTTCAGGAAATGGCCTTCCTTGTTCGTTGCTATGCCAACTGCTTGCAGCCATGGTCCCCCAAAGTAAGCACTGTATTTTGTATTTTATTCTTCTTTCAATGTCTTATGATGCTTGTGTGTGGATAGATAAAAACAAAGTCTCTGTGTGAAAAGATATATGAGAGATTCATTTTCGAGTTAGTATACTTCTCGTCAGTCTTTGTAATTGTTTATAATTGCCATTTATGAGGAGATCTAGATGTGAATGATGTGAAACAGATCAAAGTTTGTAGAGTGTCACCGACTCTTATAAACAGCAGGTGACAATTTTTCATCGTATTGCTTGTGAACCATGAAGCGTAAGCGGCTTTTTTCCTCTCCGACGGTGTGATGAGCGTTTCAATCGATTGAGCACTGGTGATTCTGTATGGGATCCAAATGGCAGCTGAATCAGTTTCCTGGAGCCTGGCCTCTCGCCGAGGATGGCTTGCCCCGCGACCCAAACCTTGTCAAGCTTTCTAAGGCTGTAACGCTGTAATCTCAATATTAGTATCTTGCAGCGATTGGCTGGTTGCCTCAGCTGGTTTGAGTATGATGCTAATAATGCCAAAGTCGTGGATTTCATCCTTGTATGGACCACATGTCGCTTTTCAAGGCTGTGATTGGCTCCCCAGCCTAAGTCTCTGTGCCTGTGATTGGAAGACCACCTGTTCAAGCCTCAACAGAACAACTTCATGTTCGTGGGCCCTTGAGCAAGGGCCCTTAGCTGCCACCTGTTGGCTGACCCTGTGCTGTGGCCCCCAAGCTATGGAGAGCAAGTTGGGGTAGGCAATGAGAGGAATTCCAATGTACTTGTGCAAATGGTAAATAAAGTGTTTATCAATTATACAGGAAGGGTATTAGCATAATTAACAAACTCAGGCACCTTAAATCTTTGGCCATTTGTCCAAAGCATTCCCTGCTTTAGACATGCTCATTGTGAGATACTCATTGTCCCTACTGAATGGATAGCACAGGAGGAGGAAGCCTCTTCCAGATCAATGGTGTCACTCAACTCTCAGCACAACCTGCATTAACATTACTCATTCTGTCATGGTACCATTTCTTTGTTAAATAAATCACCTGTTGCCACAACCATTCAACTTGCCCAAACCACTACGAAACAGCAGCGACACAATTACAAACTTTTGCATCTGTATCACTAATATTTCACCCACAAACATCTTTTCAGCTGGTGGGCATGCAGTGACGTCATAATGCATAGAGGAAGTGGCAGCACTGGAAGTTGGCATTATTAGGATTTAATTGAACTTGTTTGAATAATTTAAGAGCTTTTTCGAGGCACAACTGCGATCAGATTGATCAAAGGGTTTGTAGATGAGATGGGCCATGCAGTGAACGCCAGGGCTCTGCAACACAGAAGGGTTTGGGTTTAAAATGTTTTTACTTAGAGAAAGTAATACATGCAGTGCACCTGACAATACTTTCACACAGATCCTCATGCAACAGAGTCAAGAAAAGAGTAAACGTTTGCCAAGAGTGAAGAAGGCCCTTAGTGTTTTAAAAGGTAGGCCTCTTTCACTTCAGACAGACAGTTAAACACTGCAGCAGGAAGGAAATGTGTCCAGGGACTAAAACTCTTTTCCATTCTCTGTAGAAGACATAAAAAAACATCTGCAGTGCTTAAGATCGCGGCATCTGCACTGTACAGTAACTGAATCTGAACTTAAACTGTAGAAATGTGCGCAGCTGGGTTGTATTTTCTACATTTAATCTGAGGAGGGCAAACAGCCTAAATGATTTGTGGAAGGGTTCAAATTCTTATATGAATGAAAGTGGAAGTATGAGCTGTACCGCATAAAAGAGGTTTAGAAGGACGAACCCGCCTCCGTCAGAGCTGACAACGATAAACAAAGGCGATGTAATCTATAGAATGTAAACAGATGAGGAGCAGAACGACAGAATCCCTAATGCGCTCTAATATTGATCATTATCGCCTTCCCTTCCTGTCCAGCTGACACGCTACACGTCCCTGGACATGATGCCTGGAAGCTCTTAGTCGCTACACCCATTATATTTTTAGGATAGAGGCTACAGCTAAATTATGCAACACATAATTCTTGTTCCCTGTCATATTCCTGGCAATACAACTTCGAATACAGTAATGCTTCAGTACGTCGTTGGTTTTGTGTACTTGCATTACTTTGGCCTGGTCATTGGCAACTCATTTTAGACCTGCTCTTTACAGATGAGTGAAATCTAAATTCATCTGCCGCTGGAGATTGCAGCATTTTTCTGAGCATTGTGTATGGCATGATACACAATGTTAGGCTGCTCTCTCTCTGCTGAAGAGGCCTCTTTTGTGACGCAAATGACACACATGCATTCATAAGTGTGCTAGGCCAAGGCAAGGTCAAAGTGAAAAGTCTTCTGAGTGAGTGTGTGGCCTCTGCACAGCCAGATGCTGCCTGCGATGATGCATGTGGTGCTGCCTGCTTTGCTGCCTGTGATGATACCTGCGATGATGCATGTGCTGTTGTCTTTGATGCTGCATGTGGCGCCGCCTTCTATGTTGCCTGCGGTGATGCATATGGCGCTGCCTGCGATGATGCATGCGGTGCTGCCTGCCATGCTGCCTGCGATGATGCATGCGGTGCTGCCTGCCATGCTGCCTGCGATGATGCATGCGGTGCTGCCTGCCATGATGCATGCGGTGCTGCCTGCCATGATGCCTGCCATGATGCATGCGGTGCTGCCTACTTTGCTGCCTGTGATGATACCTGCGATGATGCATGTGCTGTTGTCTTTGATGCTGCATGTGGCGCTGCCTGCTATGCTACCTGCAATGATGCATGTGGCGCTGCATGCTTTCTGTCTCTCAACCTTCTACCCATTCGGTCATGCCACATGGGGACCTGTACATTCTTCACTGACGACTGCTGTCTTCATCTTGGCCTTAGTGATTCCCTAAACTGATGCCAATTTAGATGATATTCTTATTTAAGCAATTTCCATAAAACGAAAGGGAACAAAATAGTGTTTTAAACGGTTCTTTATGCTAAGAACAGAACACTGAATCTCATGTCATCCACCCATCTTAGAGGCCCTTATTCGCTACTGGGGCGCAGTGCATGTGCATATTTTTCTATATATTTGCATGCTGCCTTGCAATAGGGTCCAGGCACCACATGAAAATTTGGGACTGCCTTACATGCACTGTCCCTGGTTATATGTAATAAATGATGTCTTCTTGGTCAAACATACAGTGTGGGTCATTAATGGGTCATTAAGCCTCCCTGCCGTAAATAAATCTCCGGGGTGATTTTGTGCATTCAGCAGATAGAAACTCCTCCTTTCTGTTTTACTGTAATCACATATCATCGCCTTGACAGACCCCAGACTTATTAAAAATGCATGCACCCATGAACAATTAATCACTGTTTTAATGGTGACCAATTGGAATGTCGGCTGCCACCTTGCCTGGCAGTGAGCCAAGGAGTCCCGGGTCACTGTCATTTACATGACGACAATATCAGAGTTTGCACAATCATCCTTCAAAGCTGCTGGTGCAGCAATTATCAACTGTAGTCTATACCGCAATTAGCAGCTGGCGCCATAAGGACCAGGAGGACTAGGAAGGGCCAGTTGTGCTCTTTGTTCATTCTTTCCTCTAATGCCTCTTACAGGCCATTGTAACCTGCCAATTTAGAAGCTTGTCAAGCCCAAATGGGCCCCCTGCCATGTTCCAATATGGTTGTCAAACTATTTCATCCTCTTCAAACACTGCTAAATTTCGAATTGCATTCTGTGGGGTCTCTAAATGTGTTACCTAAACTGATAACGTCTGCTTACATCACAAAGGATCAGCGTTCCAAAAAATGGAGTTCCTGGACAGATAAATATTTGCTCTTTTAATATCTCAGGTACCATGCCACTCATCAATGTATGAATGCAATGGGATTTGTTTCAGAACTGAAGTCAAGACTGATTCAGTAAAATCTCGAATTAATATACTATGTGCCAAGTTAATAACGCACAATGGCTGTGCGAAGTCTGTGTACAGACTATTCTTTAACTCTTAGTTTCGATTAATCTTAAGCGAAGCCATGCTAGGCTTCGGTCATTTTTAGCTGCCATGCCTGGAATCGCTGATGTCGCCACGTTGCCGCTGCTCCCAGAGGTTTGCTGACCTCTGTACTGCCGCAAGTTTCAAAGATAGGTGTCATATAGCAACATTTCATCAGCAAAATTTTTATGCGAGATTAAAGGAAGAGAATGGATCTTTTTTGGTTACAAAACAGCTCCTATCATACATCTATCCATTCATCCATTCATCCAAACTGTCATTCATCTTCCAGCAACTGCATGCTTTACTTTGCATTCACAAATAATCATGTTACAAAGCAGTAACACAGAAATAGTTACCAACCAGTGAAAAAGAATGAAAGTGGAATGAGAGGATTGATTTGTCTAGGAAACCAATCCTATATTTTACCAAGAGTAAATTATTAGTGGACCTCATTATATATTAAAAACATATAATAATATGATACCTGTTCCTCTTGTTTGGAGCCTGGTGATTGATTCTAAGCTATAGGCATATTATACACCAATGTATTGCTGTTAGAATAGTATTCATATGGCAAATACACCTTATACTCTGTGAATAGCCCTGTTTTGCTGGAAATCAGCAGTTTATAACCGAGTCAATCTTAAGGACATATCAGGTATCTCCTGTTACCCATTCGTTTGTCAATGAGAATCGTGAATGAAATCCCCTAAAGCACAGAGATCCTCTCTCAAATCTACTCCTAACACTCATTTACTCCAAAGAAGGAAGAATGCAACTTAGCAGCCTTGATACTCAGAGGCATAAATTTAGGGGTGCGTAGTTGGACTAATTCTGTGCAATAATCATAAATATATTGTGTGTGGGAGAGAACAGCTATGCCCCCCCCACCCATTTTTCACATGAAATCTATCCCCATGGTAACAATTAATTACGGTTTATATGATATGTCTTTGCTGTGCTTATGGGCGTGATATATACAAACACTCAAGTGTGAGCTCACTCTCAGTTTAACCTTAGGCCTTAATGAGCTTATCAGGCTAAAATCCACATCGAGCGATTCGGACATCCAGCTTTTCTGCCTTGTCTTTGTCCTTCTTGCCTTCCACAGTGGAATCTTACTTCACTGACTGGTAAAAGCGGGGTTGGCATGGATCTGGCAAATGTACCTAACATAAACGGGTAGATCCCAGCCAAGTCCATTCGGAAATGGGAACAGAGGGAGCTGGTGATGGCATGTTCTGATTTTTGAAGACATTCTAAGGAAAACATTTTACATTTCTTGGTAAATATCTAATGAACAATAATGTGGAAGTAGTGAATGTAGTCATTTCTCATAGCTTATTTTGTTTAATCTGTATGAAGCATATAAAGAACTTAATGAACCGTAAAGTCTTTCTTAATCTCCAGACGTTTATTAATGAATATAATGAATCATTAAATAATAATGATAATTTGATAAGTGTAAATAAATTATGAAAGAAATAAATGTTGTTTGGTTTATGGCACGTGATAAGCTTCTGTAAATAGTCATGCGGAAAATGGTCTTTTAATGATGTGACTCGCTACTGTGACAATAAAGTCGGCAACCAAGACAGCCGTATACATACAAGTCCATTACTTCATATAGCAAAGGAAAGGTTATTCACTTTATTATTATTATTATTATTATTATTAATTATGGTCATTGGCAGATAAAAGTATGCGAACCTGCCGATCAGACCTGTACAATGGTTAGGAGATACTTTGAAACATTTTTTAAGTAAAAGGAGACATAAATTGTTACACGTGTTATTTGGTTTTATGCATTATTATGACGTATTTTAGGAACCATTCATGCAGAAATCCAGATAATTTCAAAGGGTTTGTAAGTTTTTTTTGCAAAAAGGAGTGTCTTCTGGAACATTTGTATGATAAGGGGCATATTGTAAATGACAGGATAACCTGTTAGGTCGTATCTATCACACAGCTCAAATAATATGTGATCTTCTTGTTCCTGGTGATACAGCTGCCCGGAGATCTCAACAAAATGTACCTCACTGACCATCCCCATCAGCATATGATGCATGTCCCAGCCAGCCAATCAGGATGCAGCATTGGCAGCGACTCTGGGAGTAGTAGCCTATCAGACATCTACCAGGTGCATGGTGTTTACACTACTTTTGATTTCAAAAACGTAAGTTAAATAAACTCGTATAGTTATATATGCATGCATAAATATGAACATATTTAGAAAAGATTGCATAAAGACACACAAAAAAAAAAATGATAAAATAGATAGCAGTGATTCCTGGTCCATTTCTTTCCGCCGTGAAAGAGGTTTAAAGTGTGAAGCGCTAATTATGTGAATTGATCATTTTTCCATTTTCTTTCCATTTCAAACCTGCTTTGTGCTCCTGACAGGCGGCAGAGGGTGAGATGAGTAATGTGGACTTGTGCGGTCTCCCAGAGACAGCTGTTGACTCAGAAGAAGAAGAGGAGGATGATGAAGATATTGAGAGAGCTGCAGACTCGTTGCTAGGCAGGGATATGGTTCGAGAGAGCCTCGAGAAGGATCCGGCAGTTCGCAGCGACCAGGACATAGGTGAGAGCTTCATCTGACCCTTTCGTTAGAGTATCATTAGTGATGCCTGCAGGCTGTTAGCTGGTATTAGCTGGCGGCAGCTAAAGTAATTTGCATCTGGCTGTTAGGGAGATGTCGCTGATCCGAGTTAGGACATCAAAAAAGAGGGAAATGAATAAAGTATTTTATTCTCTCTGGTAAGGTTTAAGAGGTCAGTCAAAAAGTTTTCATACCTGAGGGAGTTCCCCTGAGAAGGGTAACCGGAACAAGTTTAATCTGAACCAACCAAGCTGAATCCTAAGCAGTTCACTCAGATCTGATTTGGGATTGCTGGTGGGGAGAGTTCCGAACCAATTCTCTGCTGTAGACGGCCTCGCCAGCTCGAACCCGTGCTCTATACTGCTCTTCACACTCCCTTCATATTCCTCCTCCAGAGCAACTGCTGGAGTTCATGCACCAACTGCCTGCATTCGCCAACATGACCATGTCTGTCAGGAGGGACCTCTGTGCTGTCATGGTGTTTGAGGTGGTGGAACAGGCCGGAACAGTTATCCTGCGGGATGGGCAGCAGGTAGGCGACTGTAGGATGCGGCAAAAAAAACAATAAATGAGAAGAAATGTAACTAATTCACAATTACAACCACAAAAATGAGCGCAGAACTGAATCAGCTCCTGTGTGACCCAACAAAATCCGTAGCCCCTGAATTTTAACAAGCTGGAATTTATGGCAGCACTGACATTTGGAAACTGCTTCCATCCAAGACCAAGAAGATGTACAACATGGCGTAAGGAACTCGAAGCCTGTACCCTTGAACAATGAGGACAAGTATTATTGTTAGAACAGCCATCTTTCATTTCCTATGTCTGGATGGGTTTATCTTTGGAGATAGCCAAACGATACCTCCAAGCCACGGTGTCTGTTTCCAGATATTAAACATGGCGGGGGATCCGTAAAAGCCATCTTCCGGAAGTTATTAGGTGCTGTGTTTTCTCTGCATTGCTGTATAATGGCCAAGGAAATCAGTCCGTTTTACAGCATCAACGGCAGCCTGCAGTTCAAACACTCTTCCCCATTCACCCTGCCAAACACATTCAAGAGTGGCCTCCGTGGCCTCAACAATCATCAGATCTAAACATCAATGAACCATTTTGGAACGACTGGAAGCCATATTTTCATCCCTGAATTTTCAAGAACATCGGTAAACCTTTTCCACAAAAGTCTCTGTGATCAAGTGCAGAAATACCTCTTCAAAACCTCTCGGCGCGGCTCAGGTGGCGTCAAAGGACTTAGTTCAGTTCCATACGGCTGCACTCCGGAAGCAGCAAAAATTATTATTTATTCAGACGATGTCTAGCTGTGTGAAATTAAATTAAATTATTCTGATATTTGTGAAAATGTTAGCATTAGCATCAGCAAACGTAACCATGAAATATGCGTGACACGGTAGACCATGATGCAGTTGGATCACACACCATTGTGCCGCATAACATTCCCTTCCTCTTCATCTCTAGCTAGACCTGTGGTACGTGATCTTGAATGGCTCCGTGGAGATCAGCCATGGCGATGGCCGGGTGGAGGTGCTGTGCATGGGCAACAGCTTTGGAACCTCGTCATCCCTGGACAAGCAGTACATGAACGGGGTGGTGCGGACCAAGCTGGACGACTGCCAGGTGAACCCCCCCCACAAACACACACACACACACAGTTTATCGTCACCAGCGGAGTGAAGCTACTTAATTCAGTAATGACTGCAGTCATTTATAACAGACTAATGCTTGGGTGATATTACAATGTATCCTTGGTGGAAATTAGGGCAACATTATTTTTTCTATTTTTTAAGCAGGACATTTGTTAAATCCATTGACTTAGTCATACATATTAAGGTGCATGCTAATACATGGAGCGATTTTCACTTTCATCTTCTGTAACACTAAGTAATTAATGGGCCAACAGACTTACTAGGGTCAGTCTTCTAACCACAGAAGTTCCAAGAGGACTGACTTGTTCTTCCTCTGGCGGCAATAAAGAGCTTTCATTCCAGCTTAATGCTCCCTACAAAGGAAGTTTGACAGCTAAAACAAACTGAGGGTATCTGCACTCATAGTAAAGTAAACTACTGAGCCGTTTGACTTTAGCAGTCACTGCATGTGTGGGGTCCTGTGCAGCCACTCATTGTCCACGTATGGGCCAGTTTGTGGTCATCACCCAGGAGGTCTACTGGCGCATCCTGAACCACGTGGAGAGGAACACGCAGAAGGTGGAGGAGGAGGGTCAGATCGTCATGGTGAAGGAGCACCGCGAGCTGGACCGCAGCGGCACTGTCAAAGGCCACATCGTCATCAAGGTCGGCCAGGGGGCATGGAGCCACCTGCTGTAGCGAAGCTCAGATCACACATGTGTTGGCAAGCAGTGAAGATCCAGTGTTAGATGTCTATAGACTGGAAGAACATGAAAACATACACATATCTTAACCGCAGTACATCAGCATTGCAACACATTTCTTATGATCGTACCTCTTCCTTCCAAGCATTAAGTCCCTGTTTCTTCCCAATAAATATTTAACAGGTTCCATTCCACCATCAGTTTTTTTAATGGTATAGTTAGATCTCAATTGATTTATTGTTTACTTTTAAAGGCAGGTCAGGCTGGAATAGATTACAGTTCCCAATAAAATTCCATTTTTTGTGTCTCTGGATTGCAGCCATCATGCCATGCTATGTTCATGCTGTTACTTTTATGAAAGGTGTGATGGATACTGAGTCATTGCTCCCGATCTGGGGACGTCCTGCGATGTCAGCCACGATTTTCTGGCCTTTCTGTCCACAGGGAACTCCAGAGCGACTGATCATGCACCTGGTGGAGGAACACTCGGTGGCGGACCCCACCTATGTCGAGGACTTCCTCTTGACTTACCGCACTTTCCTGTCCTGTCCTATGGAGGTGGGCAGGAGGTTGCTGCAGTGGTTCAAAGTAGATAGTCTGCGAGACAAGGTCAGTGTGTAACATTATGCAGAGCTAACATTAGGGCTGCCCAGTCATTGTACGGATACATATATCTGTGCTTCTTTCCCTATTATACTGAAATGATAAGTCCTGTATTTACCCATTGCATGAGCAGAGGTACACCGAAATCTCCTCTTCACCAACCCCATCTAGCACTCCATAACTTGGGGGTCTCAGCACAGGGTCAGCCAACATCCGGGGGTTAAGGGCTGTACTCAGGGGCCCATAGACTCTTCTGCTGATCTTCCAATCATGGGCACATAGACTAAACCCACTGAGTCACTAAGCCCCCCCACCATTAATGATGACCTCATGTAACAAGCCAAGAAACCTGGATGTGTGAGCACCTCAGTGGGGTTTTGTGCGCCGCTCATCAACATCTGTAACTCAGGCTGCAGTTTGTGGTTAAGGTATATCAGTCATTCATTGTGACTAGAAGTGCTTTGATGGTGGACTTGACAGTGAAGATCACAGGGCGCATCTTACAGGGCATCAGGCATGAAGGTAGTGCTGATATGCTACCTTCTGTTTCTGATGTCACAAATAAGAGTTTTAGCGTCCGTAGGGTCCAACTGGAAAAAAATGTTATCCTGATAATAAGTGAATCACATCCTTCTTATTACTGTTTTTTTTTCTTTTCTCCTGTCATGGTACAGGTCACACGTGTCGTACTGCTGTGGGTGAACAATCATTTCAATGATTTCGAAGGTCATTCTGAAATGACGCTGTTTCTAGAGGAGTTCGAAAAACACCTTGAAGCCACAGTAAGTGCTGAGTTTTACTGTGTGACCACTGAATATTATGGTCTGCAAAGCCCCCCCTCCCCCCTTTGGCTGTGCATGTGGACTGAGTCAGCCTGTCTCTCCACGCTCAGAAAATGAAGGGTCACCTGAGACTGCTGAACATCGCCTGTGCTGCGAAGGCCAGATGGAGGCAGATCACGGTGCTGAAAGCCTCCAGAGAGGCGCCGCTCTGCTTCAGCCTGCAGGGCGGCAGTGAAAAAGGTTTTGGCATCTTCGTGGAGGCCGTGGAGGAGGGCAGTAAGGCTGCCGAATGCGGGCTCAAGCGTGGAGACCAGGTATCACTGCCAACGCCCCCATGCCCCCCCCCCCCCCCCCCAGGGGGCCACCGCCCTCCCAGCCGGCCGGGCCCCTGCCGAATTCACG
>JAODLD010000002.1:6559867-6574410 GCA_026781065.1 Mormyrops boulengeri
GGTCACATGGCAGGGGCGGGGGGGCACAGCGGCACGCTGATATATAATATACATATAATATACAGAGCTCACAGAAAGTCCTGGTATGCCTGCAAAATCAGTAAAAGTATTGCAAATATATCATTATTTCATTAATCATTATTTATTTATTTGCAAAAATATATATCACTTTAGACGGTAATAAACACTTTTGCAGTAACATAAAACACCAAGCATTTGTGTTTAGTTTCCCTTTGGGAACCAATGGCTACAATTGCAATTAATAGCAAAATAGCAAGAACAGAACTGAATGAGTCAGTCAGAAAAATGACATCTGTGCAGAGGATATATACGGGTATGTTAAACGTTGCTCGTTGATGGACTTTGGGTATGAAACCAATGAATGGGAAACATTTTTACAGAATTAACCAAGTGTCCCAAGACCTTCTGTGCGCCTTTCACCACCTTCATAACCGCCTCTGAAAGCTCATTTCAGTCACACCATCCCTTTGACAAACACATTTATTTGTAGCTCATTACCCACTTACTATTAAGCATTATATTAAATACTACTAAAATATTACATTAGATATTAGCTTTCCTTGAACATACAGAGGAACAGAAACCCTGTTTACTAAGCTGCTTACTGACCACTGGTGATCGATTGTACAAAACTCCCTCTTAAGATGCTTGTTTCACTGTGGCATCCTCTAGTGGCACGCCCTGTCCAGGGAGGAGCAGGCCAAGTACTACGAGCTGGCCAGGAAAGAGCGGCAGCTTCACATGCAGCTCTACCCCAGCTGGTCTGCCCGGGACAACTACGTGAGTGTCACCATAACCCGCCCCCCCCCCACCCCTTTGTGTTATCTTGTACTTCAGCAGGGTCCCGGGAAGGACGTAAACGGGAGAACAGAGGAGCTACCCATCCTCATGTTAAGGTGGCGAATCGCAGGGCAACTTTCTGAGCAATGTTGCCGGGAAATGTCCAGTAAAATCAGACGAAGGGCATCATCTGGATCTGGATGATCTCAAAATGTCCGCCGACTGTTGATCAGCTTTCAAACAAAAATTTGTTGCCCAATATCGGTGGGCAAATGTCTCAGCAACATTGCTCAAAAAGTTCCCCTGTGTATAATAACCTGGTCCACGGGGACCCCCCCAGACAGTCCACATTTTTGCTCCCTGCCAGTGGGGTTTACCCTGAGCTCCGCTGAGTGACGTTGTCACCTCTTCGGTGTACCGGCCGCATCTGAATTTCCCATGTGAAACCCTGACAGCTGACTGTGGGCCGTATGCGTTCTCGCCCTTTCCTGTATTGTTTCTTTGCTGTGGTACAAAGGAGGTGTGTCATTGCTGTTCAGGCCTCAGAAGTGACTTCCTTTAAAGTCTACCTAAATCATGATAGGCAGACCATGGAAAGTCACCCTAATATCTTGTCTGAAAGTAACTGTGAAACCTTTGAATATTATAGCCACATGAGTATGAATAGAAACATGAGTATGTTATACTTTCTTTTGAAATTTCAAAATTATGGTGGCATGATGAATGTAATATCTGAAAATAGCTCCTGAAAAAACAGACGTCAGATCAGTTTGACTGCATGGGAGTCGTAACCCAAAGCAATCTCTTCTAACAACGTAACAGTGAGCATGGCAACAATCTAGGTCATGGATCCCACTATCACCGGAAGCACCGCACTGCAGCTAGCACACTGTTTCACACAAGACACTAGTATAGCAGCTGGACTTCATTACTGTCACACCAAAATGTTCCAGTGATATATTCTGTATGAAGGACCTCGGTGTAATCAAGTCCTGTTTAAGCTCTAAACCACAGTGTGTTACCCTGTAGCTGAAGGTGTGCGGTTTCCCATATGTGAAGCTCCTTTCACATTCTCACACTCACAGTCGGCACTCATATTTTCAGCAGTGATTGCAAATGTTAGAATAAACAGTGGTTTATACAAAATGTTTCTATATACCACTACAGAAATCAGTATTTAGTGTGTTTGCATTTGTGAATCCTGTTTTAGACTGTCAGCAAAATAATTCTAACCTGCTTTTCAGTTACTTTTCAAATGTTTTTCCATTTTTTAATCTTGTCTTGGCCTAATAGAAATTGTTTTGTTATCTTTTTCACTGGAATGCAGGGGAAGAAGAAAAAGAGGAAGAGAGAGAAGCAGCAGGACGCCAGCTCAGGTGCCTATCTGTAACATGCCGGGTCGCGGGGGTGGTGGTCTGAACCGGCCGGCTCAGCTGCCTATCTGTAACATGCCGGGTCGCGGGGGTGGTGGTCTGAACCGGCCGGCTCAGCTGCCTATCTGTAACGTGCCGGGTAGCGGGGGCGGTGGTCTGTACCGGCCGGCTCAGGTGCCTATCTGTAACGTGCCGGGTCGCGAGGCGGCAGTCTGTACCGGCCGGCTCAGGTGCCTATCTGTAACGTGTCGGGTCGCGGGGGTGGCAGTCTGTACCGGCCAGCTCAAGTGTCTATCTGTAAGGGGACACGTCACAGGGCAGCAGTCTGTACTGTCTGGCTCAGGTGCCTGTCTGTAAAGGGCCGGGTCGCGGGGCAGAGGTCTGTACTACCTGACTCAGGTGCCTATCTGTGACAGGCCAGGTTGCGGGGCAGCAGTCTGTACTGCCTGACTCAGGTGCCTATCTGTAATGGGCTAGGTCGCAGGGGTGGCGGTCTGTACTGCCTGGCCCAGGTGCCTATCTGTAACGGGCCGGGTAGCGGGGTTACAAATTCAGAATTGGCATTTTGTTCTGCCGTTTGTCAGGAGAGTGTGTAAAATACAACTTGTTTACAATGAAATGAATTTAAAAACACAGGAGTAAATTATCTTGCACAAAATTTACATCAAAAATCATATGACATGTGCTTGGCCCTGAAACTGTGTGACAAAATTGTATCTCTGAACGCAAATCTCCTCTCCTCCTGTATGACAGCATGAAGGTTCAACATTTCTGTGCTGTTTTACCAACTAACTCCAGCATTAAATAGAATAACCGAAATCTTTCACTTAGGGTATATTACAGCTCTGCCTTCCTTGTCTTTGTTTTTTCCCATGGGACTGATTTGCATTCTATCTTTCCAAAAATGTAAAACTTTAAATCTCGTTTCGTTGGAGCTTTTTGTTATTTTTTCCTGTCTTCAGTCCCTCTGTCTCCCTCGTTCCCTGTCTCTCGCACGCCTCTCCGCTCTCAGACGCCAGCTCTCCTATGAAATGCCGGGCCCGGTTTGGCCTCAGTCAGCAGACAGACTGGTGTGGTCCCTGCAGGTGTGTACTGCATGTAGAAGACCCCCTTCCCCGTGCTGTCAGTTCACCATTTCCTGCTCTTTATGTCCACTCTTGCCCCCTAGTGGTGCTCATGACACATTGACACTAACTTACAAAAAACATTACTTTCATCTCCTTTGTACTTTCCATCTACACATATCCACACTGTGTAACTTTGTGCTTGAAACGGTTATGCTCTCATACACCCACATTATAGTAGATATCATAATATAATGGAAAAAAATTAATCTCTCCACAGAGTTCCCTCCCCACAAATCTAACTTAAGTTAATTTTCCAAGAGAAGGACTGAGAATCAGCACTGGTATTTAGGCGGCCATATGTATCCATATTTACTTATGACTCGTTTTCAATTAATATCACATAACTAGCACTAGCATTGCTGTTGAAAGTGGGGTGCAGTTTAGCAATGTTTCCGTTGTGCTGGCCCTGGTGTGCAAGTGGTGTGTTTGGAGTATGTCACTGCTCTGTGATTTGGTGCTTGGTTCATAGAGGTTCATAGAATGGTATCAATGATTAAAAATGTACTTTGTATTGGTAGTGTCTGAGATACTCAGTGGGAAATTAGCCAGCATTACCCGTATTATATTTGAAGTAACCCAACAGTAATGTATGTTTAGTTCACCTTTAGCGATAACCAGGGTTTCATTTGTAAACATAGAGACTGGCAGAGTGCGGGCTGCTCTGAGCCAGAGGTCCCGGACGAATGCCTGATGCTGATGGGGTGCCGTCACTGTTAACATAGTATCTTAGCACGTTCCAAAAAAACGTGTGAAATTCAAGGCAGATTGAGCTGATCTATACTGGCACGCAGATCTATCACCAGCATCAGTCCTTACTTTGCCATCTATCTACCGGTTTATATCTATCTAGATAAGCTCACCTTTTTTTGCATGTCTGCTCTGCATGCTGTGGATGCCCACCTTCTTTTCCCGCCACCATCCTCCTCCTCCTCATTTCCCAAACACACAAGCGCCTGCTCCTCTCAGCAGATGGGTGCTATGACTAATCTTTTTGGTGACCGGTGACTCAGGAGCCACCACTGTGGTTCCCAGCGATATTTCCCAGCAAAGCCGGATTAACGCATTTGTATTTGCAACATTTATAACGGATGATATAGTTTAGGGTACTGAGGACTGAGCAAAAACTGTAACACTGATGAAATCAGCAGTCATTTTGTTTGAATACAGTCTGACTGCTAGATCTCAAACTGGTCCTCGCCCCCCCTACTGAGAGCTGGGAGGGAGCAAATACGGGGACCAACTGGGGGTCCCTGTGGACCAGGCTTGGAAACGCTGATCTAAGGGTTGAACCGTGTATGACGATCACAAAGCATCCAGTCTTAGAAGGCAGCTCAAGTTACATCACGAACACTCGTGTTTAAATGCCAGAGGTGGCGGACTGGCCGCTCCGCACCTCCAGACCAGCGTAGATTTCCTGGGCACTGCACCTCCATCTCTTTATGTACCAGTGTGATCTTTCTGCTGTGCTGTGACTGGGTTTTACAGCTTGCGTCCAACTTTCATTCACAGATAAACTCTCTTGACTGTTCCTAGGAGGAAAAAGAAGTGCATTCGCTACCTTGAAGGAGGAGAGTGTGGGAGCCCCCCATCTTCCAACGGCACTGCTGTAGATTTACCTTGCTCTCCGGCCGACACCCCCGCCCCCTGCTGTCCTCAGTCTTGCCGGAGCGTGCACGCCCTCTCTGCCCTGAGGACCCTTCACAGTCTCCACACTGCCTCTGAAAGCTTTAGTGGCGCCGCTCCCTCAGGCTCCGCCTCCATCGCGCTCTCATTGTTATCACCCTGCTCTGCCACCACCAGAACAAACCTATGGGAACGAGCGCAGTGACACGGCCCAGCCACACAGGCGGCGAGGCTGGCCTCGCCGGAGAGCTGAAGCAGGCGTGTTGTGCCGTGACCCGCAGCTTTACAGACAGAGCCGCTTCTCTACCTGCCGCTACGAGCGAATCGGTGGCAATTCCATGTTATTACAAGCCAAGTAAAAGGCAGAACAGTATACTGACAGTTTGCCTCATACCACTTTCAACGATTAGCCTGCACCCCCCCTCTTTTTTAAGCACAAGTTTGTTTAATGTTGTCAATACGTGGAGAAAAACGTATAGAACCTGCTACCCTGTTTAAGTAGTTTATTGGAACAGGTTCTAGTTCCAAATCCTTCATAATTACCAAACTGCATTTCTAAAGGATCTTTGTATTCACATTTGTTACAAAAAACTGTAATTATCAAGAGTTTGACATAACTTAGGTATATCCAGGAAGGGAGCCTGAGCACTGAAACTAAGAAGAAAATTTACTTCGTTACCATTATACTACTTTCGTAAAACTACAGATTAGATTTTACATCCTCTGATGTGCTATTTTTGTTAGATGGAAGGAATTTTTCACATTTATCAAACGGTCAGGTTCATGAATAAAAATAATTCAGTTCCTTTCAAAATGTTGTTTTTTGGACTCAAATGCGTGTTGTATGCCTCAGTGGTGAAAAGGGGATGTTCTTCGCACATTTGCAGCAAATCCCTAAGATTATATGGTTAAAAAAAGGTCTGCTAAATGTAACCATGAGACAAAAATTTAATGTACAATGCAAGGGTGCAAACAGACTCTGTTATTCACAGAAAAAGTTACTGAAAAGTAAATAAGCTTATTGGGATTATTAGGACTCCAGAATCAATGCAGATGACTCCTAAATCAGTGCCTTGCCTTATGTAATCCTGTGCACATCCCTTATCAGAGGGTCCAAACCTAGAGGGAAAACAGCTATACTAAAATATCAGCATGATAACAGAGCATTGAACCAGGTGCCTCGCTGAAACACTCATACACAATGTCCAGCACACTATGACACACAGCATGTGCACACACACCCTGGATCTATGGATAGATGAAACGCCAAAAAGGGACAAGAAGAAAAACCTGAAAACGAATTAAATGGAAATTGTCAGAATATAAATGGCATTACTTTCACAATAAAGCAGCCTCAAAAAAACAAAAACGAAAAAAAAAACTCTTAACTACTGTCAAAATGTCCGTCTGACATAATCCTAGAAATTCTCCATTCAGGCAAAGGAACATTTCTCACACTAAAACAGCACCCGAACTCTCAGGATTTTTAAAACTTATTTAATTCTTCTTCCAG
The DNA here is from genome assembly GCA_026781065.1 of Mormyrops boulengeri. NCBI lineage: Eukaryota > Metazoa > Chordata > Actinopteri > Osteoglossiformes > Mormyridae > Mormyrops > Mormyrops boulengeri. The sequence continues at coordinate 6,566,305 of JAODLD010000002.1, forward strand.
GTCATGGATGTCAACCCAAAAATGTAACTGCAGGACTTAGGCACGACCAATAAAATGTCTGTGTGTAAAAAATGAACCAAACAGCAAGCAAAGATGGTAGGTGTCTGCAGTACACACCTGGAGTCTGCTGGGTACCACACACGGACTACGCTGCAAAGCAGCTTCTGACATTAATTAAAATATGCCTGGTCCATCAGTCATACATTCTGCAGTTAACCAAACAAAGCAGTTTATTTTAAAAAATCAGTTCTTAAAAAAAAAAATTAAACCAGATGAGGGGGGGTTACAGCAGAGTCCGCTTTATGACTACAGATAAGCACATTTCTTTAATCCTTCCACAACAGCAATGAAACTAGCATTTTAAATTAAGTCATACAAGCAAATGGGTAACCATGCGTTGAGTAAACAAGAGATACCACTGGTTTTCTTCAGGAACGCCAAGGTGTATCAACGGAGTAGTGCAGCCAAGATGTGAAGCAACCCTTACAGCAAGGCCTCACAGCTCATTTCTCCTCACACCACTGGTTCTCTTTGCGAACCTGAAACAAGCACAAGACAAGACGGTGAAATGCATCATGACAATACTGATGCTCTTATGGTTCCCTTCTCAAAAGTGAGGAAAAGCAAAAAAATTTAAATAAAATACCTGTGCTTCTTCCTCTTCGGTGAAATCATTTTTAATGTTAAACGTCTTCCTTATTTCCTCTGGAGTTTTACCTTTGATCATATTTGCAACAGTCTTGCATGTCACATCTAGTAATCCCTTAATGTCCAAATAGTTTGCTGCCTAAAAGATTTTAGGGGTAATAAAAAAAAAAAAAAAGTAGGACGTAAATATTACAGCAGCATGACAACAGCGGCAACCCTCATTTAAAATGTTTCATAATCAGGTGACTGGGTTTGTTTCACTGCCCAGTATGTGTGTGACACACAGCTGAGACTGCAAAAAACTGAAAATCAGCAATGTCCCATAATGCCGCCAAACCAGTGACATCAACACCGAAGCATTTAGTGACACACCTACCAAAATAAGTTCAAAAAGTGTTCCCTGGTCAACTTTTAGGAACTCCTGGTCCCACACAGGGATATCATCAGTTCTCTTCTCTTTGTTCTCATCATCTTCAGGAGGAGGGGGGTCATCTTTGTGGTGAGTGCACCACTGGATCACCTTAACCATACCAAAGAATAAGGCATCAGAAACCGCAAGATGAAACAATGGCGAAAGGTCATATCTGCCATTAGGCACTTCATCAAAACCAAATAATGTTTTTATGTACGCCCTAGAGCAGCGTTTCCCAATCCGGGCCTCGGGGACCCGCAGACAGTCCACGTTTTTGGTAGTGAGGAAAAACATGCTGCCCTAGAGAGTGCACCTCATACATAGGATGATTAGTTGAACTGCCTCTGGACTCATAAGCTATACATATTGTGTACCTTTTTAAGGATGGCTGCATTTACATTAGGAAGTGGAACAGGGTCATCATCTCCTTCATCATCCATCCCTAAATCTACAGTAGAATAAAAATATCACATTACCAATAGCTACAAGAAAAAAATACCATTTCATCAGTAATGGAGACCTTATGATAGACACAGCCTCAAATTTTGACCAAAAATATACACCAATTCAACCTTGCAAATCATGTCAAGGAAAATATAGTTTTGAAAAATCTCATTGTTCAATGATTCAGGTATATTGTAGCATTAAGTGTTCAAGGCCACAAATATAATGTAACGTAGCCTTTTGCAAGTCCTATCAACTGCATGCCAATAAGGTTCAAAATGTGTTACTAAAACTTTTAACGATTGCTATGAAATTCATGTATTGCATTATAAGAAAAAGTGATTGCAATAAGGTTTTGTTTTCGAATAGTTACCAAGTACGAGTTTCACTCACCTTCCAGCATAGTTTTTATGGTCACAGACTGTTTCGCTATTTCAACGTCCACTTCAAATATCTCCCCATCCGAACTTTGCAGTTTAATAGTAGGCATCTATCATACAAGGAAAAAAGCCCGATATCACACAGAAACGACACCACCTCTTGCAGTGCACACGGTTTTCTATCAAGTTTGTTAGCTACCACCACTTTTTAAATTGTTAATCCACTTCCCGATATCATACATGATGTAAGGTTACAGCCATCACGATAAATTAATTAAATAATTTACTTTTTTTAAAAAGTGTTTTTCAAAAACGATTTCCTGAAGGAGTACAATGTTCAGAACAGTCATTTAGAAATAGAAACGAAGCCGTTTTTACCTAAGACAGGTTAGCCACTCGCGGTACGCTGCACGAAAACAAGGCCAATATCTCACTTTATATCTGACGAAACAATAGCGTCTCTTCCTCGGACTACAGAATATTTACATTACATATGACTGCCAACGAGAACATTGATAAGGTGGGAAAACTTACTCCTATTGAAAGGATTTCAACCCAAAAATGAAGCCAAAGCACACGCCGTCTCGGCCTTGCCGACTGTCCGTAGTGTTGTCAGATGACGTACGGCCGACTGCGTTTTTGTTAGTGAGCTTCATATAGAAGGCTTAGTAATGCCTACACTTTTATTATTGATTTACACGTGAGTTTAGTCTGTGTATTTTTTTTTTTTGCGAAAATACAGTAGCATATATTTAATCACATAAGAACAATAAAGTATAATGCATTTACATTTTATTACTCAGGCAAATTTAAGGGCAGCCATAGGTGTTTCGCCTGTTCGGCTACTGCTCTCATGAATTGAACTGATACCAAAGTTTCTTACGGAATCAAATCGTTTAAAGGAGAAATGTAATTAATAATCCATTGTTAATTGAAACACACCACGCGGCGTCATGCCACGATCTTTTTCAGCCAAGTCTCAATTACGTCAGGCGGCTCTGGGGCGGGTGCCCGACCATATACACATTTTTAAATACAGACAAATACGAACATACGCATTCGACAATGCATTTTAAAACATTTTTCGGGGTGGGGGGCAAAAAAGGTTTTAGACCTGTGCATGATTATAAGCAGGCTTGTCCACTTGGGTCAGCTGGGCCGTGTGAGATTTTTAATTCTACACAAGTCTGCACACCTATTACCATGTATTTTGGAGTTTCATTGCCTTGCAAGTAGTGTGTAGGGTTTGCAAACTATCCGAAACGCTTTGGACGTAGCTGATTTTAGGTTTATAATGGGATATAGATTTGCCGTAAGACGCCAGATGCGTTGGCGAATCTGATTCTAATCATTGTTAGTGTTGCTAATATATTTGTCACAGATTTTCTTTTTATTCTTAAGAAAGATTTTTAAAAAGTTAATCGTCGTAGTATGAAAACATAGTAATATGTTAACTAAATGTAATAAACATTATTGCTATTTTCTGCGTTGGAAATTTAGTTGCATGGTTTAGTTGTATGTTCCAACTATCCAAGTTGCTAACGTGCTTTTGGGAAATGCACCGCAGGTCCCCAGTCCACGTTTTTGCTCCCTCCTTACACCTTGCCAAACATTCCACATTTTTTGCTCCCTCCCAGCTCCATTAGAGCATGAACGTGGACTGTCTGGGGGCCCCAGACGACTGGGTTGGAAAACACTGCTCTAGGGTGCCCTTGCAATGGAGAGAAAAAATGCAGCTGGTGGTCCTGAGGTGCGCTCGTGTAGTGTAGATGTTGAATTTATTTTGTGCCTGGAGATTGCCATACCCATGTTCAGCATGAATGTGATTGTATTTGCTTCACTTTAGAGAAAAGACATTGATTTGTCAGCATCATTAACCTTTGTGGAGGGAGTCACCAAAAGAGTGAATGTAATGAGGAATCATAAAGAGTTCAAGGTGCTCTTTACAAAAGCCGAAGGGTAAGCATATGGGGGCTGGCACTGAGGTACCAGCTGAAACATCAGGACAATTCAGACACATGAAGGTACCTCAAAGGGAGAAGTATAGCTGCCAGTCTGCTACAGAGGACTTCCAAGCCCAAATCCTAGAGGAGAACTCCCGGGGTAGGTGTCCTGTGACTTTACTGGTAGACTCTCCCAGGAGCTACACTAGGGATTCATGCGGAATGATGACACCCAGCTTGGTCAGTCCTCAGGTTCTCACTGCCTTACTGTGTAAAGTCATTGGAAAGTGAGGGCAACACTGTCATGTGTCATATGTCAGGCATGTGTGCCAATTTAATGATGCAGAGGAAGAAAATGTTGTAACGGAACTCAAGATGTTCCACTCCTCCTGGTCTCTTCCGTCCAGCAAAATGAAAGCTATGCTCAGGCACCTCAAAGATTTTCTCACATCTCATCAAACTCCTTAAACGATATAGAACATTCCCAGTGACCACTGATACCCCGACTGACCACAGGGAGCTCACCGACACCTCAAGGCATGGCCCTCAGAATGATTCTACCCCTCATCTCCCTTTCCTGCTAACCTCCCAAATATGTTTCTGTGCGTGCATGTGCTTTTGTGAAATGACCGTTCCAAATGGTAATACTTCCCTGTGTGTATATATACCTCAGAGGTTTTGATTAAGCCTTTTCAGGTTTATAGTTCCCTGTGTGACTTTATAACAAAGTGTACTTATACCTTTAGTCGGCAAATAAAATTCTTAATGGGGTTAAACCAGGGTTCTCAAACTGCAGTCCTGTTCCCTGTTCCAACAGAAGCGATTCAACTCAAGAGCCGTGTTGTAATTAGGTAAGTAGTTGAGTCAGGTGTTTTTAATGAGGGTAAACCTAAAACTATGCAGGGCTCCGGCCTGCCCTGGGTTAAACACTACTTCACCATACATACCGTGCCATTCTCCTAGCACCAGCCGGGGGATGCCTTTGTCATTTTTTTGCCGCTACCCTCTAGACAGCCTGAGTCCTCCGGTGTGTGAATCATGTCGCGGAACCACTTATTTTCAACAACACAGTACAGATGCAAGTCTTTGCAAATAAAGCAGGCAATGAATATCGTCACCCATTTAGCTTGGTCACTACTTTTTGGGAATATGTTTAAAGTTGTCTCGGGGGTTTAATGCCTTGCACGCACAGGTGCAGATCTAAGATTGTCCAACTAGGGGTGGAGTCAGGAAAGAGCGTGCAAATATTACCACAATCAGGGCTGGGTTGACTATCTAAATGGCAACAGGAGCAATTTATATGCAAACAACAAAATCAAATCGCACTACGGTTTGAAGGAGCAACCTCAACTTTATTATATTCACAGAGCCTTCAATACATACAACAGCTCATAAGTGTCAGGATTACCATTTCCCACAATGAACTCGTTTCCCCATCTACTCTACAAATTGGAATTGGGCGCCTTCAAGAATGTCATTCACAGATGATGGAAATAGCTTCATATAATTTCTACACATGAGTAACAAAAAGGAGGGGGGGAAAAAAGTTCAGTAAAACTGCTGAAACGTGATAAAAATGAATGTGCAAAGTGCAGACAAACAAATTCTACTTAGTAATCCCTAAGAGAGGGACTTCACACAGAACAGGCCTTTGTACACCAGAGTCCCAGCAGGAAAACCAGACTCACTGCTGATCTTACTGCTCCCCACAGTCAAGTCCAGTGTGTAGCCAAGCTTTAACTATAGGAATCAGATCTAATTACAAGGTCCCAAGGTCATATTTTCAGTTTCAAGAATGACTTTAAAAATACAAATTAACAGAGCTAGCATGAACGTGACATAACCGATCTGGTTTGGGGTGGAGTATGCACAAAAGCAGTGCACATCTTTCATGGTCTAAATGCTGGACAGAGGCTTTTGCTTCACATTTTGAATATGGCACACCTTTTGGTCCAAAATGTAGGTGACTCCAGATTACTTAAATTGCTTTTATACTGTTGCCCTTCTGCAATCTTCTCATACCATGACTAATACTTAGCACTGCTGGAGAGGCACGAAGACGGATGGCCCTTTTACAGGAAGTAGTCTGGAGTGCGGCGTGTCACATGGGGTTCTCCTCTGCGGGGGGCCGGGTCGAACTGCAGGCTGTACATGGCACGCACGCACACACACACACACGCACGCACACACACACAGAAGAACAGAAGCATAATCAGTGCCTACAGGCAGAACATCAAGACTCAAATTCATAATTTGAAACAGTAGCTGGAAGTGTTGAACATTACAACAATCAAAGGGTTGCTTGCATACAATAGCAGTAAGCAGTATTAAAAACATGAAAAACAACTTCAAATACTTACAAAGAGTATTTAAGAGTGTCATCAAGTTCCATAATAGCTGCCTGGTTGCCACAGCGATAACAGTAATTTGGTGCACTAAATATTGTTACAACATTGCGGTCGTGACACCAGTTGTATCCCTGTAATAAAACGCAGATAAGCCGTTTAAAAACACAACAGTCTTTAAACATGCACACCAAGGAATAACATTTTCGTTCTCCGGCTGAGAAACCCTGCTTTAGAAGCAGGCTTTGAGCGGGAGGTGTTTAAACAGCAGGACCTGCAGAGAAACTTCTTCAGCTTCTACGGCTTTTAGCTGCTTAGAGGCACTTTTTAAAATCAAATTTGGAGTCAGCTGCAGCCACATCAAAAGGTAACACTGTCTCGAAACAGAAGACGACCTGAGTGCACACAGCTTACCTCCATCACCAGCTGGTGAGCCCTTGACACCAAGGTAAGGCCGTTGGCGTGGTTGAACGTCTCAGAGATGTCCTGCCCAAAGGTGTATCCAGCACCCCTTGGGGAGATGCCCCAACCCCCGCGATCGTCCGGGTCGGACCACAGCAGGTCACACATGGGTCCCTGAAACAGCGAGATTTCAACACCAGTCGGTAGGCCTGCATGTGCAATGGTGGCGATGCGGCACACAGCTCAAAGGCTTGGGGGTGCCATACCTCATGCGGGACTTCCTGTAAGCGATCCAGCGCTCGGATGTGGTCTAGCGTATCTATAGATGGTGACAGTCCTCCATGAAGGCAGAAAATCTAACAAATAAGAATGGATCACGCACCATTTAGACAGAAGTCCTGTTAAGGGCAGAAGGTTCTATGTACACATTTTCTACACATCTAAATTAGTCATCTATCAACTTACGGTCTATCGAGTAACATCTGCTCATACTTATGTCCCATAGGAACCTCAATGAAATTTATTGAGAGACGCATGAGGCAGACATTGGTGGACGCATTTTACCACGTGTGCGGCATGCGCCAAGAACCAAAACAAACCGAAAATACTGCCTCTACAGATGATTACTTAAAATCGGTGCAATATGGTATCTTATGTTGTACAGTATATATGACCTCGCCCCTGTAATGATCGAGATGTCGAGATTATGTCCTCACTTCCGGTAGGAAACAGATGTAAGTCGATGGATACCTGTACATTAAAACAGTTAAAAGGAAGAGAGACATTCTTACCTGACCGTCTACCAGAGCGGTGAGGGGAAGGTAATCGAAGAGGTCTGTGAAGTACTTCCACACATTCGCATTGCCGTATTTCCTTAAACACTCATCATAAAAACCATATACTTGTGTGATTTGTCTGCTTTCGTGGTTCCCTCGAAGAATCGTGATACGTTCACGGTATCTAACCTGAAAGGGGAGGGTGCGATTTTTAGATGAATTTATAAAAATAATGAAATGGCAAATTTATTAAAGCTACGTTTACCTAAAATAGCCATAGGAAAGAAATATTAACAGGGATTAAGCCGGGAACCTGGATGATAAAACACACGGCCCTGCGGAGTGGTCCATAAAGCAGAAGAGGCATGCAGCGTCAGATATTACAGTCGATGCTTTGCCTCTTGTGTGTCAGCAATAGGAAGAGAGCTACAGCCGCTGTATGTGTATACATAAAAGCCTTAAGGCCATTTCACACAAATAAACCAAATATTCTGAAATAAACAGACTCAGGACTCAGAGTACCTAAGTGACTGACAAAGATAGTAACTCCTACACATCTCCTTAAAATGCTACTCTACTCATTTAAAAAGGCTTTGTCTTCCCCGGGGGGCGGGCGCCCCCGGCGCGCCGCGGCGCGGGGGGGGGGGCACCTGCTTAAAATCAAAATCTGTTTACAGCAGTAGGTGAGCAGGCAGCCAGAGGCCACACCGCCTGGTTAATGTCACAGTAAAGTCAGTAAAAGTCAGCATCCGCTGT
>JAODLD010000002.1:6593984-6614846 GCA_026781065.1 Mormyrops boulengeri
GAATGTGTGATTTAACCTGTGCTGTAGGGCTCGTGTTCGTTGGGAATGTGTGATTTAACCTGTGCTGTAGGGCTCGTTTAGAGTGAGTTTTACCTGTCGTGTGCTTTTGTGCCTCTGTTGTCTAAACTCCAGTCCCAGTGTCTAAACTTTCTGATTCAGTTCCTAGTTGGTTTCTGTTTGGCTTAATTGACACCGTGCCCTGTTTTGGATTGAAAATGTCTCTAGTGAACCTATCTGCCGATGAGCTGTCTGTCTTGCAAATGCTATGAGCTATTGCTGTAGGTTTCCTACTGCGGCGTTTAATCTCTAACACTCTGCGGTCGGAGAGGTGTGAATTTTTTGGCACTATGTATAAAATGTTGTGATCAAGACATGACTTCCCCTTACAGGTTACCACCCCCTTCACCAGTAGCAAACCGTTAAAGTGGGAAACTCAGCCGGGAACCACGTTCATTTGAAAGACTTGGTTAAATGCCCAAACCTGTCCGTTCCACGTCAACTTGAACTTCAGGCCAACTGCCAGCGGCGTTCCCATTACCCTCCCCGGGGTCTGAGAGAACGATTATCCGGAATCATGAACTTACTGCCTCCAGACAGGAGGGCTATTTGCTGTCGTCTCTGACGTCTGTGATTGCTTGCTTTTGGAATAAACAGTAAGCATCCAGCCATGAGCCTGATGACCAAATGAACATGTGTAAACTGGCGATTTCAGAGAGCTGGTGGAAGAACTTGGCCAGAACACAGCTAGTGGGTGTTTTGCACCTCTTCCTGTAGTCAGAAAAAGCCTAAGCTGAAAGTCTTCTAACTCGTACGTTATTGTGACGATGTATAATCAGGGATTGACATAACTGGTACGCATTCACCTTTAAAAACGATAAGTGTGACAATCGATTGTGGTAACAGTGTAAATGCGTACTTATTTTATGTGCATTTGTGCTGATATGAAAACAAAATATAATGCATTTTAATCTTTACATGGTAACTCTACTTCATTTCCGGTGTACAGGTTAAAATGCAAGGTATTTTATTGTCATACCAGCGCAAACGCACATAAAATAAGTACTTATTTGCGCTTTTACAAACAATCGATTGTCACGCGAATCGTTTTTAAAGGTGAATGTGTACTTGCTTATCAGTTATGTCCATCCCTGTGTGTATAATGTTTTGTGGCTGTTATAATAGGTATTGTTAGGTAAAATTTGAAAATTGGCCTGACTTGGATATAAGTTAGAATGTGGGCTGGCTCTCTGCCCTGGGTTATTTGCTGATTTGCACCCATAGCTTCTGGGACGGGCTCTGGAGCCCTGTATGCCTGCAGAGGAGAAGCAGATATAGTAAATGGATGGATGACTTTGTGGTTTTATTTTGGGTGCAGTGTGTGGCTCAGCTGGGTAGGACGTTGTGCTTGAGACCGGAAGGTCAGCGGTTCACTGTTGGGCCCCTGAGCAGGATGCTAACGCTTTTCTGGGCTTCTACGAGAAGATTGTGGGTGAAATTGATGAATATTTTTGGTTGGACACAACCAAAAAGTCCTTGCATTTCAATAGATAATTTCAGGGCAGTTTTTGAACAAAAATTATGACAAGGCATATAGGTTAGCAGAAAATAGTAAGAAATGTACTTGATTTTCATTAAAAACCTAAGTGTGATTTCTGGACAGAGAAATGAGAAGTTGAATCTGAAGTGTTCTGCTCCAGTTTTGACACTTTCCTCCAGTCCAGTGCGCTTACCTGCCTTTACTGTACTTCGTTATAAATGCTGACTGGGGAGTGAGTTGATAATGACAGTTCAAGGTGATCCTGTGATTTGCTAGTCCACAATTAGTTATCTAATTAGGGAGTTGCAGCAGAAACCTGCATACACTGCAGCCCTTTCTGGACTCGATTGGCCACCCCTGGGCTATAGTCAACTTGCTCTCTCATATAAGTAACAGCGAGTGACTATATTTGACTGATGAAGGGCACAGTGAAAGGACAGAACAGACAAAGGGCTTGCGATCAAAGGGTTTAATAGACAATCACTAAGAAGCACGAGCATAACGGACAGTGTTCCATTAGCAGGGTGGCCTGTGTAAGCTCAGCTAGCCTGTCTAAGCTCAGCTAGCCTGTGTAGTAGGAATTCTGTGAAGATGGCAGTTTGGCAGGCAAGGCTCTTTAGCATTAGGGGATGCAGTGTGCAGCCAGGTGTCATACAGAAATGAACTGGGTTGGACGATTCAAGGTAATTGCTGAAAGTGAGTACTGAGAATGTCCTTTTAAATGTCAGGCACGTCTTGTTTAGATGACTGCAGAGGTCTTTGGTATGCAAAAAGTGGAAAAATAACATGAGGCCTCCCCCATAGTTTTAGGATTTTTTGTTTGTTCCGCATCTGAGAGGATGGGGTGTACAACACTAATGGGGTTCCGCATCGGAGAGGATGGGTTTAACAACACTAATGGGGTTCCGCTTCTGAGGGGATGGGGTGAACAGCACTAATGGGGTTCCGCATCTGGCAGGATGGGGTGAACAGCACTAATGGGGTTCCGCATCTGGCGGGATGGGGTGAACGACACTAATGGGGTTCTGCATCTGGTGGGGTGGGGTGAACGACACTAATGGGGTTCCGCATCTGAGAGGATGGGGTGAACAACAGTAATGGGGTTCCGCATCTGAGAGGATGGGGTGAACGACACTAATGGGGTTCTGCATCTGAGAGGATGGGGTGAACGACACTAATGGGGTTCCGCATCTGGCGGGATGGGGTGAACGACACTAATGGGGTTCCGCATCTGGCGGGGTGGGGTGAACGACGGTAATTGGGTTCCGCATCTGGCGGGGTAGGGTGAACGACATTAATGGGGTTCCGCATCTGGCGGGGTAGGGTGAACGACACTAATGGGGTTCCGCATCTGGCGGGGTAGGGTGAACGACACTAATGGGGTTCCGCATCTGGCGGGGTGGGGTGAACACAAATCCAATTATCCATGTTCTGGGGGGTGGCTTGAGCAGTTGAAATGCAGGCATATGTTTCATAAGCCGAGCACTTCAGCAACTGTTTGCTGTGTATCCATTCTGTCAGATGTGTGTCTGTCTCCTGCTCAAACTGCTCATGCGACTTGCAGTGGCTGATCTTTTTTCTAATTTGATGCAGGTCAAGTGACTTCCTGGTCAAAGAGCTCCAGGAACTCGGGCACCAACAGCACCTGGGTGCGGCAAGAGCAGAAGAAGCTATCAGAGGTGAGTGTCCTGTGGAGGAAAGGTAACTTCTGGCCAGGAGATGGCTGAATCAGGTATCTTTTATTCACGAGTGCGCCCTGGAGTCCTCTTAAGGATGATTCGTGCGTGGAGATGTTGAATCTGTGCCGTAGGTAGCCGCATACCTTATGCCGTAGCCGGACGCACATCTCCCCTGAAATGTAATGCGTATAAATGCTCACGACGTGCAGACCACAGCATAAGTTCTGCGTAGGCTTACGCCTGGGTATGAATCAGCCTTTCGAGGGGACTTGGAAAATGCTAAATACAGCTCTGATCAAAGTTAGAACAGGATGTGTGACTGGTCAGCTATACATTCAGACCTCCCTGCCAGGTGGGGGCGACGAAGGTTTTGCACGTGTCGGACCACAGACTGGGTGGGTCGTCTACTTAAAAGAGGAACAGCTGGATCACAAGTGACGAGAGGCACTTTTCACTGTTGAAATCGCAGTTTATTAGACATTTTTCAGATGAACCTTTTGTTGGTTCTTGAGTACTCTTCACCTGAACCACAAGTGGTATTCAGGCTTCAGATCTTGCTTCATTTTGCCGTAATTCTCTTTAAACGTAAAGAAATTTTGAAATGAGGTACATCGCTAGAGCTCGAGCTTAGTGAGAGCTAAGCGAAGACTTTGGAGATGCTGTATAGCTTATTCTGTCAGACTCATTATGAATAATGTCTCATGGTTGATGGTGAACTGCCCTGTCTTGGGAAGCTAATGTCTGGGTGATCGGACTGACAGGAAGCATAGCTTGCGGTGGTCCTCGCTTTACAATGGATGCCCTTATGGATAGTCGATACGATATTTCAAGTCTATGGTGGTTTGATGGCGACGCATATTCAGTATTCATCATACTTGCAATGTGATTTGTTCCCGGGTTAGCGATATGCCGTTCGAAAGCAATGACGGGTGACGGCAGCATCCGTGCATCCGCACATCCAGTCTCTGCAGCGATCGCAAGCGTAAACACCTCATGCAGTGTTTAACAACATCTCATGCAGTGTTTTTTTCCCCTGAGTGATTCATCATATAATATTGATCATATAATATCAACTTACGATATTTTCAGCTTACGGTGGGTTCAGTGGAATTGTGCAGCATTTGTTTTATAATCTGCATTGCTAATTAAGATGCATTTTGTTTATCCAAAGCTTCACTTGTCTAACAGGCAAAATGACCTAATTTCATTAGTACATTTACCATGTAGTATTCATGCATAATGTGGGTATAATGTGCTGAATTGAGGATGTTCTTCAAATACACAAGAAGAAGCTTGCAAATTTAACTTAAATGGCCTTTAGGCATGTACAGTAAGTACTAGTGTTACTCTTGATGTGTAGGTGATGTGTATGTTTCCACTGAATCGGAGAAGTGGTTACAGAAAATGGATGGATGGACATAATATTTAAAATAAATCCTATTATTATTTTATCGGCTTGGGTACCATGACAGTCTTCAGCAGAGTGGGGAAAGATGCCTTTAGTCATTGCATGTTGCCAAGGCGGCAAATGTATAGAAAAGTCCAGAGGATAATGCACCTGCGGGACCCTGTGTTTTTGAATGATTATGCTGGATTTCACTGGGAAGAGCAGCAGATGTGTAGCTCTGCTTGTGAGTGAAAGCCAGAAGATTTGTGGCAGTGTTTCTGTGACTCGTAGGAATGTAGATGCTGAAGTGGTCAGTGAAGCACAGAGCAGACAGACCGAGCCAAGGTGTCAAGCCGTCGAAGATGATGGATTCCTTAGGTATGCTTGGGGCAAGCTGCAGTGTTTATGTAGATCATTTCCAGTTCCTCCATGCCTGGAATAGAACCTCCATCTTTTGCTAACCAAAGATTGATGACTTTGGTCAAGCGCCAAGGTGGTTTGGTCGCATCGACTGCGAGGTACACTGAATACGACGTTTCCCGGAAGATCAGAAAATTATCAACAGCATCAATGAAGAATTACTTTAAAGCTTATTGGCGTAGTTTTGAGCCCTGACACGGTAAATTCAGTGAGAGTGTTACCATTCACAGTCAGAGTTCTGGATACTTTTATGTAATGCTAGCAGATGTTTTATGCAGACTCTTAGAGTTTACATTACCAAAGTTGAAGGAGAGGTCAGACCTTTACTGCTCACCAGTGATCCCCCAGTCATTCTGGCTCCTTACTGGGAGCTTGTGTTGGGAGGCAGCATTGCTGTGATTGTGGGGTTAATATTCATCAAAATGATACATTGCATTGCACAGAACCCGAAACGTTTTGCTTGCCACCGTCTTGCCAATGCCTGAAAACACAAAAGACCCACTAGACATGGTGTCCTCTTTCGGTTCGCTCTGCATGAGGTAAGGCTTGAATACAAATTCAGTCATTTATGGAGAGAAATTCTACGTGGCTTCCCTTTGTAATTCATCTGCCTTTAAGAATAGAGTTCACGTTTTTTAAATTCAATTTAAGAAAGGGCAAAACGGACTTGATCCTGTGTCGTCGAGACAGGCAGTATGTCCGAGCCAAGCTGGTTTGTGTATTCCGATCCCACTCTTCTTCTCTGCCTAACGACAGCTGCTGAAATGTTTTTTGAAGTGCTTGTTGGCACGGCTGTGACTGGAGGCCAGCCTGGTCTCCCATGCCGACGACGCGCCCCGGGGATGGCATCCGTGCCCCTCTACGTTCTGATGATCATTAACTCGGTTTTACTGTTGGGGCGGAGTCATTGCTCTCATAATGGCGAGTGGTGCATGCAGTAGTTCGGAGTCCTCTGTACCGGTGTTTGTTTACTCAACGAGTAGTATTGCCTACCGGTAAATTAGCTGTTTGACACCATGACCAGATCATTTGATTGCCTTTCAAATTATGACCGTCTATCAGTTAACGTGGCCCCCAGTCGCTCCTGCCGTCACCCAAGTGCTTTGCTGAAGCGGAATGCCTGACTTGGCTTTGCTGTTAATCCCGCATCTGTCGCCCTCCTGTCTAGTTAGGAGCATCACACGCGTGTTATGGAGTCGTTCTGCAGGTAAATGGCAGCACACGTTCAGATGAGCTTGTTCGTATAGCAGCGAGGAGGTCGGCAATCCCAGCTCCCTGCCGGGTCCTTCTGCTGATGTTCTTGGGGGGGGCAATGATGTATTTTGCACCTGGATGTGTGAGACTGATCAGATCAGAGCCCCCAACAGTAGCACGACGGGGGTGTAAACATGCTTTAACGGAACAGCCTTTCACAGCTCATGGCTTGTTGAAATGTCACCTTAGTATGGAAACTCTTCTGCTGGGGTGTGTGCCTGTTGAGTGCATCCTGTTTTTGTTTTGTTTATTTTTTTGGTTACGCGGGTAGCGATGTCCTAGAGCAGTTGAGCTTTGTCTGGCAGGGAGCTGGAAGGGAGCGAAAACGTGGACTGTCTGTGGGTCCCAGAGGAGCGGATTGGGAAACGCTGTCCTCCAATGTGTTTCTGTTCCTTAACAGTAAACAGCATGATGACTGAGCAGGTATGTTTTTTCCCCCACCTGCGGTGTCTCTTCCTGGCCTATTAGCTCAGCACTTACTGTGTTTCCTGGTCCTTGTGACCGCCGTCCCGTATAATGAGCGGCTCTGACTCCGTAACTCTGTCCCAGCAGGTGTTCCGGACCGACTTCATCACCGCCATGAAGCTGCCGGACTCCGCCCAGCTCAGCTCAGACGACTTCTACGTGCTCTCAGACCCCTGGAGGCAGGAGTGGGAGAAGGGCGTCCAGGTGCCAGCCAACATAGAGGCCATCCCCCAGCCTGTGGTTAGGTACTAATGCCCCCCAGTGGTGAATCTTTAGTCACATACAGAAACATGTATGAATAAGCACACTACCTAGAAATGCTTGTGATGTAAAATGTCCAAAATAATTTGTGCAGGCAGGTACATGTGACTCTAGGACTGTGTTTCCCAAAGTTTTTGCTACCAGAACCTGGGAGGGAGCAAAAATGTGGACTGTCTGGCAGGGAGCTGGGAGGGAGCAAAAATGTGGACTGTCTGGGAGGGAGCAAAGACATGGATTGACTGTGGGTCCCCGAGGACTGGATTGGGAAACACTGCAGTAGGATAAAATGGAAATTCACTGGGCTGGATTCCAAGCACATTTCCCAGTCCATAAGAGTGACCCCCCCCCCCCTTTTTCAGCTTGATCCTTTTGGGATTTTTAATTCTTACCTCTGCATTGTGAGAAAAGGGGGAATGCCATTGGTAGCCCATCAAGGCCTGTGTTACCCGACACCGCAGAGTGTGTGTGTGTGGTTTTGTCAAGTCAGTCAGTGAAGTCACTATTTATTCATATAGCACATTTAAAAACAGCCCCAGCTGACCAAAGTGCTGTACAATGACAAAATCAAAAACCTATCAAAAGGACATAAGATGGCACCATAAATGAAAACAGACTGACACTGGAGTTTATAAAAAAAAAAAGGGAAAAAATAAATACAGAAATATTAATAATACATACATTTAAAAAAAAAAAAAAAAAAAAAGGATATGATATACTGTGACCCTGGTTATGCTATTGCAAAAAGATGTGTTAAGCTTAGATTTGAAACTCTTTATAGAGGAAGCAGACCTAACAGGCAGGGGAAGACCGATGGAGTTCGCGACCGAGCACAGAAAAGGGCCAATAGAAACCCCCTTCGTATTTAAATCTGTTTGTGGTTTTGTGGGCCTAGTTTCAGTTGTTCTTGCCTGTTCTGCTGAGTCCGTTGGGTTTTCTGTCTGGGGGACAGACATACTGGGCCACAAGCTAATCCTGGTTTTTCAGACTAAAGGCGGACTTCTGTCAGGCTCAGCCTGCTGTCGCGAGCCACAGACTCCAGCTGGGCACACCTGCGTAGTCCTTCAGGTTTGCCATGTTAGGCTGAGCGAAACCCAAAGGTCAGGAAAACCCATGTAGAGAAGAAAGCGAGAAAAATCTGAATGTCACTCAGTTGAGTAGCTTTGGGGACGCGCCATGGGGACACATTCCTCTGTGGGTTTGCTGTGTGGTGGCATATAGAAGCCAAACATCCCGGCAAGAACTTTGAAAGACAAGTCTTATCCTAAGCCGCCTCTCCACCACCACCGGCATGGAAATTCTTAAACGGTGGGTGTGAGTTTTTCCGGTTGAACCATTGAGCTCCCATCGAGGAAGTCATAAACCTTGCAAGCAGAGCAAAGCGGAAGTGCTATACACCCCATTGCAGGGCATTAAACCTGCACTGTGTGGTGTGTGAGCTTCGCTCTTCCGCTGCTAGTAGGAGATCCCATTGCTGGGGCAGACCAGTGTCAGACCAGCACTCCAGTCTGCTTGTTCGTTCTGCATAAACACTAGCGTCTCATTCAGGTGCAAAGTCTACCATGCTAGGGTTTGCCTGGTTACCAGTATATGTTTAGGCGCTCTGTGGGAGATCTGGTTTTCTAGATTTGTGTCAGGTCTGTCTGTGATAAACTGGTTTGTGGCGTGAGGTCTTGGGGTGTAATGTATCATTGTGCTAATCAGCACTGGATGAACGCCGTCTTCAGTTTGTCTAGGTGCATGTGTGGGTTTATCTGGTTGTCGTCCAGCATGGAAAGCTTGTGTCGAATGGGCCTTTGATGTCAGTATTACATTGCATTGAGGTTTTGAGTCTTCGCCCTCTCCTCCCATTTTGCTCTTTCACTTCTCTTCTGGTGTGACTCACCCACATCCCAAGTGACATTTTTCCCTCCCCGGGGTGACTTCTCAGCCCGCTCTGTTCTAAAGCAGGTTGGGTTAGGGATTCAGGCTGATGCCAGGGGGCCGCAGACACCGTTCTGTGGCTGCCTTGCACAGTCTCTCTCTCGTTAATCTGCTGGCAGCGTTCTTTGTTTACAATCTTCCTAATTGCAGCTTGTAGCATTTTTTTGCGTCTTGCCCCCCCCCCCCCAGAAAGGGGGCAAATGGAGCAGTGAAGCACAGGCTGCAGCAGGCAGCAGTTAATGAGTTTTTGAATGTGTTGGTGCCTGGTGCACAGGTAGGCTTGTTTAGGCCTGTTCTGTTGGTGCCTGGTGGTTTCCTCTGTTAACATGGGCTCTTCTGGTGCTTTCAGCTGCCAAGTGCCATAGTTTGTGCCCCAGCGCAATTGAAAACGCTGCCTTTTTTGATGGGAATTAATCACTTTCATTGTCTGCTTTGAGAGCTTCAGATTACTTCCAAGAGGGCAGAGGAGTTAATAATTGTGCTTTTGCAAGTAACTTGCTGCCTCCGGAAGGGTGGGAGATCATCAGCAGAGGATCGCGTGTGACCTTTTCTGAAAGCTGACCTAGATACACAGCAGCTCACCCCGCCATCTCTGCCCTATCAGAGTGCCGCCCCCCTTTCTGCTCGAAGCTCTTTGTTTTGTTTATTCCATCCCTGTGGATTAAGGACGCCTCTGACCATTCCTTCACATGCCTTGAAACGCTCCTTTTGATGGAGGTCATGGGCGTATCAGGGCGCTTTGAAAGGCCCCCAGCGTGAGCATGCGCTCTCTGCCCCGGGGAGAGCAGAAGAGGGGTGTGTGTCTGTGTGTTAGGAGTGTAACGGTCTTTCGGTTCAGTACGCATATGTACCGAACGAATGCAGCAAATTCGGAGCCTTGCGTATGAGCGCAGGCGCGTACGTCCTAATGTGAAGCTGAAAGCTGCCGATATGAATGCAGTACAGATCAGGTAGAGTTAATTTTCTAAATGTGCACCTTAATGGATATTTATTTTATTTACTTGAGAATATTTATTTTGATTTACTTTTAATAAAATTTTTGGTTTTTCTTAGTAGGTTGCAGCAGTATTGACAGACTTTTTGTTTAACGTCATACTTTAAGTAAACCACTGTTTGATAAAGGAAAAAAGATGCGATTTTTGTTTTTCTTTTACCTCCCCGCTGTACCGAAAATGTACCGAACCGTAATTTCAAAACCGAGGTACGTACCGAACCGTGATTTTTCTGTACCATTACACCCCTAGTGTCTGTGTGTGTGTGTGTGTGTGTGTGTGTGTGTGTGTGTGTGTGTGTGTGTGTACCTCTTGTCCGCACATGTCACATGTTTGTGGGGTGTGATAGAGGAGAGAGACTCGGCACCATGTTCTCATGCAGCACCAGGGGCAGAGAGAGGGAAGGAGCTACGGATGACTTTTTTTGGGGGGGGGGGCACGCCATAATTGATCTCTGCCAATGGAAGCCCTACCAGGTGCTGGGAAGCGGTGCTTTTTGGGGATAGATGAGGATGGTGCTCTTAAGCCCTTAGGTATAGGGTGTGGTGATGTTTCGTCCTGCACCTCCTTCAGCCATACAACAGCTTTTAATCCCTCCTTTAGCTTTTCACAAGAGCGTTCATTCTGATTGGAGGGGAGCTGTCAGCATGTCACTGTCAGCACAGCACTAATTATGGGACAACATGATGGCGTACCTCCTCATCGACCGGCTCTCTGCACCCCGGCGAGTAACGGAGCACTAATCCGCGGTTACGCAAATGCACGTGGGCGGCGATGCTGCCGCAGGCGTGATCAGTGAGCAATGGCGTACGTGGCGTGAGCTGAGCCCGGCCCGTGGGGGACTGGTGTCCTTCTCTGCCGTTACTCACACGCCGGCACCTGCTAGCATGCCTGTTCTCTGTGTGTATGTACCCCGAGGCTGCAGCCAGAACACCGGACCACGTGTGTGTAGGATGAACCGGGAGTTTGAGGCACAGAGGCAGAACAGCTGTTTTGAAGGAGACCGAAAGCCCTCGGTTTTCTATGCTGGATACGGTGGCGACTGACAGGCTGCCAGGCTGGCCGGGGATGGTGCAGCGGTGCTGGGTGATTAGCTGCAGGGCATTTTGGCTGCTTGGCTTCAGGGCTGGCTGGTTGCCTGACTGCAGTGCTGGTTGGTTGCAGGGCTGCAGGGCTGCCTGGTCGGCTGGCTGCAGTGCTGGCCAGTTGCAGTGCTGCTCGTTTGCAGTGCTGTTTGGTTCTGTTGACTGGTGGCCCCAGAGTCCTGTTTACTGAACAACAGGGAAGCTCTTTATTTCTTTGCACTGCAGTGTTTTTAGGGGGGGAAAGGACAGGGGAAAAACAGTGAAAAGGGAGGGGGAGCACGGAGACCTGGAGGAGGGTGCTGGCCGAGTGCCCAAGCAGCCCTGGGCCACATGCCCTCCGCTCTGCCTCCTCCCAGCCGTAACCCCCTCTCCCTCCCTCCCTTCCTCCCTCTCCCTCTGTGGAACAAAAAACCATTTGGTGGAAAATGTGAATGAAAACAAACTCGGCCTCTGGAAAAAAGCTTTATTTTTTTCCTGGTTTTAATTTGGTCCCCCCACCCCCAAAAATGTTTGCACATCATGTTAATGGGTGAGAGAAGCTGGCATACTTTTTATCCTGGTGTCTGCCCCTGTCTTGGCTCTGTGTGTGTGTGTGTGTGTGTGTGTGTGTGTGTGTGTGTGTGTGTGTGTGTGTGTGTGTGTGCGCGCGCGCACGCACCTCTGTCTCTGCTAACACAAGCCTAAAATGTGGATGTTAACAAGGGACGGCCATATCCATGACAACAGGCCTGGGATTCCAGAGGAGACCGCATTGGCATCTGAAGGAATCGCAAAATGGCAGCCTAGAGGCGGGAGCCTGTTAACTCCTGTGTGTCAGAGTTGGTGGTTTGTGCACAGCTGGCTGTGTTTAATTACACTTCACTGCTTACCCACGTCGTTCTTTTACAAGAATGTTTAGCTTTTTTTTCGTACTCTTTGTTCAACAGTATAACCTTTGGCACATATTAGCTGATCCAGGCTGACTCATACAGAAAAGCTTCTCAGTATTTTTTGTTTGGCGGGGTGTTGAGTCACAGCATCGTTATTCTGGGTGCCCCATTGGCGCAGGCTCAGTTAAAGGCTGGGGTCTGCGGATGAGAGCCAGGTGCTGAAGGAGCAGGCCGGCCTTAGGCAGAAGGGGCAGCGTGGAGTCACTGACAGGCAGAGACCTGGAGAGGTAGGGCACTGAAACAGGCACACTGGCAGGCAGAGACCTGGGGAGGTGGGGCACTGAAACAGGCACACTGGCAGGCAGAGACCTGGGGAGGTGGGGCACTGTAACAGGCACACTGGCAGGCGGAGACCTGGGGAGGTAGGGCACCGTAACAGGCCCACTGGCAGGCGGAGACCTGGGGAGGCGGGGCACCATAACAGGCCCACTGACAGGCGGAGACCTGGGGAGGCGGGGCACCGTAACAGGCCCACTGGCAGGCGGAGACCTGGGGAGGCGGGGCACCGTAACAGGCCCACTGGCAGGCGGAGACCTGGGGAGGCAGGCCACTGTAACAGGCCCACTGGCAGGCGGAGACCTGGGGAGGTAGGGCACTGTAACACGCAGTGGCTGCTCCTGCCTGATGAGGCTGTGTGAGCCTGACATATGAGTCTGGCTGGTCTGATCCGGGGGGCAATTCAAAGTTAGTTTATTTGCTAAGGAATTAATTATTAGTTAAAAACAAAGGATGAATAAGTGGTTCTCAACAGGGGACCATGAGCACAGGTTCACCCTGGAAAGCAGGTTTCTGTTGCACACAAATACACAAGCAAATGCAGTAATTCATGCATGTCAAAGTTCCCTTCTCAGATCAAAGAAGGACAAATGCAGTCAGTCTGGGGGAGTCAGTCTGCCATCCCAGCTGGCTCCTTCTGTATGTCCTGTTAATAAGCAGGGACGTTCCTCTCCTGTCTTTGGGAGACACTGACTGACTTTCTCGTTCTGTGAAGTTGGATTCTATCATCTGGCAGCTCAGTCACCCCTGCGACGATCGCCCCTGGCAGCAGGCAGACCGGCCCCGCTTTCCCTCCGAACCTCGCAGTCCCTCCCAGATTTTCTTCCTTAGGCTGCGTGCTTTTTGATTCCTCTGTTCCAGTGGCCGAGAACCCCTCTGCCCCCCATCCATTGGCGCTGTCCGGTGGTTCTGCCGTATCCTCACTGCTGTTAGTTTGGGAAGGCTTGCCTGTCTGTCTGTCTCTGCCTGCTTGCCTGTCTGTCTCTGTCTGTCTGCCTGCCTGCCTGTCTGTCTCTGCCTGCCTGTCTGTCTCTGCCTGTCTGTCTCTGCCTGCCTGCCTGTCTGTCTCTGTCTGTCTGTCTCTGCCTGCCTGCCTGTCTGTCTCTGCTTGCCTGTCTGTTTCTGCCTGCTTGCCTGTCTGTCTGTCTCTGCCTGCCTGTCTGTCTCTGCCTGCCTGCCTGTCTGTCTCTGTCTGCCTGCCTGTCTGTCTCTGCCTGTCTGCCTGCTTGTCTGTCTATCTGCTTGCCTGTCTGTCTCTGCCTGCCCGCCTGTCTATCTGGCGCCCTGCGTGATCCAGCCTCTAAAAATATCGCAGAGCTCTGCCGCGCACCTGGTACTCCATCCCTTCCTGCTTCCTCCGTTTCCTTCCTCCTCGGGCCTCTAGCACCACTTACTACCAGAGTTTGGTTCTAAACTCCGGTTAACCACGTTACAAATGGATCTAAACCCAGCTGCTGCCGGCGAGCCCTGTGATTGCAGCCTCTGACCACATCCTGTGTCCCAGCTCATCATGCTGTACACAGTCATTTATTTATTTGTGCTTTTTTGCCTTGTTGCTTAGGGGAAAGAAGCGCAGGTGGATTAATCCACCTAAGTGCATTAAGCCTGCCGACACGCTGCCTGTTTCCTCATGTCTTCAGCCTGATTATACTCTATAAATAAGCAGGATCTTGACCCTTCAGCAGGTGGGAGTTTGCTGTCAGTGTTTTCTGGGGAGAGCTGATCGTCCTGCTAATCTTCAGGGCGCCCTACGATTCTGTAGTGCTGCGCGAACGAGGCTTTTGGGGCCATTATGGCTGCATTAGCTAGCATATATGCCCGATTTGGTGTTGGGGGGTTGGGGGAGGGATGTGCAAGGCGTGCAGTCAGAATGCGTTTGCCCAGACTGTGTCACTGGGCCGGTAAGTGGATCCCAGAAGGGTGCTCACCGCGAACACGAATGAATCCGTACTTTGAAAAATGTTTTAACCCTCGGTAGCGCAGCGAGTAAATAAACAAGGGCCTGCAGGTGTCGTCCTTGATGTGCAGTCAGAGTGGTTCACTTCCTCTCCGTTCTGCTTTAGAAATTAGCAGTGCCGCCCTGTTTTTACCTGCCTGTGCAGGTTCGGGTTTCTCCGCACAAGCTCTCCTGCTCGGTGTCAGGAAGGATGGAGTTGCTTCAGCAAGCTTACAAAAAGAGACGCCCCCACGTCGCATAGCTGAGTCTCTGTCTGCTTCCACAACCGATCCGCTGTGGTCACAGCCGTGATTTTGGGGTGTCTCCCATATCCGAGGCGAAACCCTGCAAGACACAGTGTGACTGGTCTTGGGAGTGAAGAGTGGGACTGGTTCCCTCTCTTCCCTGGAAAGCAGGGGTGTCAAACTGCAGTCCTGGGGGGCCGGAGCCCTGTGTGTCTGACCGTGTCTGATCAGCCATATGTCTCTGAATTCTGCAGCCGTAATGCTACCTTTGTGTGACAGTATCTTTATGGATAATGATTGACTCAGATCTGACTGGTAGCTCCTGCTTCTTCGTGTGGCACCAGCAGGCATTTTGCTTTCTTGGTTACTGGTTCTGTACTGGAGTACCAGGGGTCCCAAAGTTAAACTGGGTCAAGAGATCCATTTGAGAGGGTTGGGCCTGCTTTAACTATATTGGCTGCTGTTTCCATTGGCCCGGGTCCTTTTGAAATTGAGTAGTTATTTGTCGTACAGGGCTGTACAGGGTTATTAACAAGCCTGACAACCGTCTGGCAGGCAATCCCTCATGATGTCAGTGTGGCGCTTGGCGGAAACAAGTCTGGGGGTGCAGCAGAGTCGCAGGCTCTGGTCCAGCTCTTGCCGTTGTGGTGACCGCAGCATGCACGATTCGCTAAACGTCGTGCCGTAGGATTGGGTGTTCATTGCAGACATTAATAGACATCTGCGCACTCTTGATTTGAGTGTGTTGGGGGGCTTCCTGCTCTCATGCTGCAGGTGTTGAACGCGGCACTGTCTGGGACCCTCGGTGTGCCCATTTGCTGAGGTGCCCGGCCCCTTCTTTGTTGTGGAGCGTTTCTTTTTACTTTGCCTCTGGCCTGCATCTGTAGAATTGAACCAGAAGAGATTTGTTCCCTTTAATAGGAGTGGGTCTTTTTGGCCTGGCACAGTAAAAAATCTTCCCCCATGTGGTCACTCAGCTGCGTTTGCATGCGGTTCTGCCACCCCCCCCCCCCCGATTGGCTGATGAACGATGACGAGCGTGTCCGTCTCTCTCTGTCTCTCTCTGTGTGTTCCGGTGCATGCAGGGTGCTGCCCGGGGTGAACTGGATCCCCTTCTACTCGCCGTCTCCCAGCCACCCGTTTGCGGAGCCGGGCCACGCGCACTCACAGCCACTCGATGAGCCCGTCAGCCTTTACGACCTCGATGACCTGGATGTCTGTTGGCTGGAGCTGGTCAATGCGGAGTTCAGGGAACTGGGTGAGACTAGAGTCTTTTACCACTCCCCGTCTTCACTACCATCTGTCTGCCGGTCAGTCAGTTCGTCCGTCCATCTGTCCGTGCCCTTTATCTCGGGAGGTTAACAGCTGCTGATCCTGAAATCCTCTGTGATCTGAGCCCCCTAAACTGGGATCAGTTTAAATCCATCTATTGTCATTTTTATGGATTACCGATAGTTGACTTTGGACTCCACGTCACACCTCCTTGTTTTCCAGGTTACCTGTCTGTATCTTTCTGTTAAGCTTCAGGTCAAAGGTTATCTCACCAGCCATGGAAACAGTAGTGTTAGTTGTTTTGGAAGCGAGGTGATGGAAGGAGAGGAGACTCCTTTCAGACAGATGCCGTTGTGTGGTCGCACTTGGCCTCCGGCTTAGCTCACTGACCGGTGGCGTGACCTGAAGCTGAAATTGAGCTTGGGCTGAGTGAAAACGATACTCTTAGAGAAACAGAGAATCAGGACTGGCGGTGGAAGGACGAGGATCTCGGGGGCCTGGGGGTGTGTCGGTGGTCCTAACATGAGGCACCTTACCCTGCAGCGCTTCTCTGGGAAAAAGCCAGGGAGCACCCCCAGCTGACTGGCTTTTAGGGAGTGTCAGCATTTGTCTGTCTCTCCCCAGCCCTTCCAGAGCTGGACGAGCTGACGATGGAGCGTGTGCTGACCAAGCTGGAGAGCCTGTGCAAGGAGAACATGCAGCTGACCATCGAGACGGGTGAAGGTCTGGGTATCGAGTACGACGAGGATGTGGTGTGTGACGTGTGCCGCTCCCCCGAGGGCGAGGACGGCAACGAGATGGTCTTCTGTGACAAGTGCAACGTCTGCGTGCACCAGGTGGGTGGTGTGTGCGTAGGGTCGGCAGCTCCCCCGTGTGGACGGCATGCGAGTGGAGCCGATGGCTCCCCCGGGTGGGCGACGTGTGCGCGGGGCCTGGGGCTCCCCCGGGTGGACGGTGTGCGTGCAGGGCCAGCGGCTCCCCCGGGTGGACGGTGTGAGCACGGGGCTTGCGGCTCCCCCGGGTGGACGGCATACGCGTGGGGCTGGCAGAGATGCACGTAATTGGTATGCAAATACGCATTTACCATATGCAATACGTGGCATTTTCTTGCTGTAACAGCACAGGTGCAGAATTATTTTATGTGTGTTTGCTCTCTAATGTATTTTAACCTTTTATACCGCAAATGAAGTGCAAATTAGCCGTATATTTTGTATGGTGAATGCGTACTTGCATACCAGTTACATGGATCTCTGATTATAAACAAGTTATAGAACAGTTTTTAAAATTATTAATAATGACTTGCTACCATTTAAAAGTGCCAAACCGATGCCATATTGTAAAGCGGCACCCTGTGTTCCTCCTAACGGTTCTGAGAGTCACTCAGCCCTGACGCGCTGTCGGTTCCCCTGAAGGATGACACACCTTCTATACCTCTGTTGCACAGGCATGCTACGGCATCCTGAAGGTGCCCCTGGGGACCTGGCTGTGTCGCACCTGTGCTTTGGGGGTGCAGCCGAAATGCCTGCTGTGCCCCAGGCGGGGCGGAGCTTTGAAGCCCACCCGCAGCGGAACCAAGTGGGTCCACGTCAGCTGTGCCTTATGGGTCCCAGAGGTAAAGTGGTGTCCTGTCCGGCTCCGTGCGGGACAGAGAGACGTCCGTTTATCTGTCAAGTAAAATGTTTTACAGAAGTGATGTTATGGTGGATTGAGGGAGGTTTTTGTGCAGACCTTGTGTAGGTCTTGCAAAAAACAAAAATCTGAAATAATGAACTTTTCCCAGCTGATAAGTCAGTCTGCTTTCAGTGAGGCAGAGTCATCATTGCATTTGCCATAATTTGGTTCTCACCTATCACACAGAATAAATATTAAGAATGCTTTAATTATAAAAAAGAGACTTTCATAGACGTCAAGCAGGCGGAGTCTGAGTTAGCTTTCATTTTTATAGGCTGGCGGACAGGGGGGTAGCTGTGCTTGCCTGGAAGCTGTAAAGGGTTGTAATATTTATCTAAGCCTGTTTTTTATGGGCGGGGGTAAGGAGCCCAAACCGAATGTCTGCTGAGTGACCTCTACTGCCAGGAAGCTGTAGTCGGCCAGAGCCTGGGACTTAACGCCTGGTCTGTGTTCCGGAACCTCTGATTGGCTTTACGGGTGCTGGGCAGCCTTGGAGGTGCCCTTGCAGTCACTTTATGATGATGTGCCGTGGCCATGACCCGCAGCCCGGACTCGATGGCTCTGCTGGCACACGGCCGGGTGTCTGAGTCTGTTTCCTGGACCGCCTGGTTTCCTTCCACAACATACCTCCATAACGCCGTCTGCTCCCGCCCTCTGCAGGTCAGCATCGGCTGTCCGGAGAAGATGGAGCCCATCACCAAAGTATCGCACATCCCTCCCAGCCGCTGGGCCCTGTCCTGTAGCCTGTGCAGGCAGCATGTGGGCACCTGCATCCAGGTATGTGTCCCTGCTTTACCTTTTCGTCATTTCCGCTGGGCCCCTGCATATAAGCTCCATGAAAATTTGACAATTGTAGGTGTTTCTCCACACCACAGATTAGAAAACAGCATTTTAGTTTATCTGTACGCTTTGTAAAGATTAAAGGTTAATGGGTAACTCCGTCCGTCCATCCATCCATCCATTTTCTGTAACCGCTTGTCCTGTTCAGGGTGGCGGGGGGTCGCTGGGGGCTACGGGCACAAAGCAGGGAACAACCAAGGATGGGGCACCAGCCCATCACAGGGCACACTCACATCTAGGGCCATCTGGTAACTAATTAACCTCAGTGTGTTTTTGGACTGTGGGGGGACACTGAGAAAACCCCACGATGACACGGGGAGAACATGCAAACTCCACACACATGGAGCCAAGGCGGAGACTCGAACCCTGGTCCTGGAGGTGTGAGGCAGTATTGTAGACGCGTGACTAGGAGGAAGTTTTAACGTTGGTTTATTAGTTTATGGCTTGTGATGTTGAATGTCAGCGCCCTGCATCACCGGCCTTAACTGCATTCCAAAAATACCCAGATGTTATATGCTTTGTGTTTATTTGTCATGCTTGCACTTTTTCAGCGTCAGGTGTATTAGCCTTTTGCTCAGTGCCGCTTTTCCCGGCATGTGTTCCCGAGCTCAGGAGCGATGATCGCCTGCAGAATGACAGCTATTTTTAGCCGTGAAACACTCGCTCTCACAGTGACTGCAGACCGGGAATGGCAGCGGTGCCCTTTCGTCCTTGAGTCCTTTATTCGCTCCTCCCCGTGTAATTATTTATTTTTCCGCTTAGGCTTCATCTGCGAGGCGGGTGCTAATGTAACGAGGTCGGCGGTTTTATGGGAAGCGGGCGTGGCGGGGCGCGGTGGACAGGGGAGTGATTTACGCGGGGCGTGACGTCCATGGCGTCGTGCTGCCCTGTTTCCCTTCTCACGCTCCGGCCCGTTTGCTATTAGAAAGTAATAATAAGTCATTCATCCAGTCACCCCTCCCCTTCTGGTGATTTCAAATTGCCTACATTTCTGGCTGCATTTAGATATCCTTCCCATCCCTACTGAATAATCGTATGTTTTTTTTAAAAATGACATCAGGGTTCCTCTGTGGTATGGAAATTTACTTAATAACATTTTTGGTTAAATCACCAATGTGAGCTGGTTGTCAGCACCAGGAAGTGTGCAGAGAGAACTTCGAAGAGCTACATCCCCAAACCGAGAACAGGGCTTGTGTCTGTGGGATGCATGATTGTTTAATATCCAGCAAGTAAAATTGAGGTTGGCTACCTTGTAATTTACAGCTAATCCCAAATGTAAAGGGGAAGCAAAATGTGAAGTTGTACCAGTTACAAAGCACCAAAGAATTGCATGTGCATAACAGACAATGTTGGTATTAGTATTGCACATCGCCCAGCCCTATGTACTTTTTAAATTCACTGCAATTTTTTCTAATTCAGACATTTTTTTAATTCATTTTCAAATTCAGTACAAAATATCCCGCCTTGAATTGTGCCGTCATTCAGCAACGGTAGCAATCTCTCTGCCAGTGGAAAACCGGCAAAAAGTACCATTCTTTTGATACTTCTTTGAAGTACCTGAAATATGACACCTAGTGCAGTGGAGAAGAGCTTTTAAATGGACAGTGATGTGAGCCATGTGATGTGTAACTGAGCAGTGTATGCTGAACCCGCAGAGTTCCTGAGGTGGTGCAGCTGGTAGTGTGTACCCTCTTGAGCTTTAGAACGTCCTGTCCAAACAGCAGAGGTGACTAACAAATCCCTCCCTCCCTCCCCAAGTGCTCCATGCCCTCCTGCATAGTGGCCTTCCATGTGACCTGCGCCTTCGACCATGGACTGGACATGCGTACCATCCTGGCAGAGAATGACGAGGTGCGCTTCAAGTCCTACTGCGCTGAGCACAGTGGCCGCCCGCAGGGGGATCAGCCTGGCCCGGAGCAGCTCCCCGCCCCACTGGAGAAAGCCAGCCAGCGAAAGCAGAAACTGCAGGAGTTGGAGGAGGAGTTCTACCGCCTGGTTGACCCGCAGGACATCGCCGAGAGCCTGGGGCTCCCGGGCGCCCATGTCGACTTCCTGTACCAGTTCTGGAAACTGCGACGGAAGTCTAGCTTCAATCGCCCCCTGCTGGCCGTCAAGCATGACGAGGTGGACAACCTGGCCCAGCAGGAGCAGGATGTTTTGTACCGCCGCCTTAAACTCTTCACCCACCTGAGGCAGGACCTAGAGAGGGTGAGTGAACATCAGCACTGCTACAGAAGCTAAAATGGCTAACTCATCCAGTCGGTCAGTGTGGCGCATTTGGAGGTCATCTGAGTGTCTCACTGCGGCTTTGCTATGTTTCCATTTGTGACCACATGATAGTATATACTGCAGGGGAGTGTAAGTAATATCATTTGCTCTTGTGAAAAAATGTATTTAAAACCTGTCTTTCTATGTGTATGACCCATATCCTCTGTCTCTCAGTTTTATAATAACCCCAGTTAGGGTTGCGTAAGTTCAGAGTTGGTTGTGAGAAGCATAGAAATTCAAGCAGGGCATGCACCAATCCGTCATCAGGCCCTGCCGCATGCAACATGACTCTCTCAGACAGGGCATGCACCAATCCGTCACCAGGCCCTGTCGCATGCAAAGCGACACTCTCAGCCAGGGCATGCACCAGTCCGTCACCAGGCCCTGTCGCATGCAAAGCGACTCTCTCAGGCAGGGCATGCACC